>NC_069479.1:3030020-3032520 GCF_026875155.1 Cherax quadricarinatus
TTACTCCATAAAACCCCTCTCTCATATATCGGTCAACAGGTAAATTTCTGGAAACAAAAACACACACACACACACACACACACACACACCACACACACACAACACACACACACACACAAAAACACACACACACACACACACACACACACACACACACACTCCCTCTGCCCCCATTCCCCTCAGCACAAACCCCACCCCCACAGAAACCGACAGTAACCCACAAAATCCCCTTCTGCATGAACCCTACCCCCACATAACCCTCAGTAACCCGTACACCCCCCTAAACCACAAACCCACCCCTCACAGTAACCCACAGAAACACACACTGTACCCTCTATCCCCATCCCCTCACCACAACCCCCTCCCCTTTGTAATCCCCCATAGGCCCTCTTAACCCCATCCCCCTCACCACCACCCCCCCCCCCCCATTGAAACTCCCCATAGGCCCTCTGCACCCACACCCAACACCACAACCCCCCCCCCCACCCCAAACCCCCCTATAGGCCCCTGCTCTCCCTAACCCACCTCTCTCCCCAGACCACAGTTATTGAAAAGAGGTTGAAGGTTTGGTACACGAACTCGGATGGAATAACGAATAAATGTGAGGAGTGGCACGAAAGAATCAAGGAGATGTACCCAGATATCGTAGCGGTTACAGAAACGAAACTGACTGGGATAATAACAGATGCAATCATCCCACCCGGATATCAGATCCTGAGGAAGGATAGAAGGAACAAGGGGGAGGAGGGGCTGCACTAATAAAAATCCGGGGGGGTTATCAAGAAATGGAAGGTATGGACGAGATTGGAGAAAGGGATTACATAGTGGGTTACAGTTCAGCCAGGAGAACCAAGGTAGTCATTGCAGTTATTATAACCCACCACAGAACTGCAAGAGGCCAAGAGGGGAATATGATGAATGCAAACCAGGGCAATGGGGACACTCTAGCTGAGGTGGCAAGAAGGCCACTCAAGTAGAGCGAAGTTACTGGTCATGGGCGACTTCAATCACAGGGAGATCGATTGGGAAAACCTGGAGCCACATGGGAGGTCTCGAAACTTGGAGAACCAAGATGGTGCACCATGTTGGTGCACCAACATGTTAGGGATACTACCAGAGAGAGAGGAGAAGATGAACCAGCAAGACTGGACCTCGTGTTCACCCTGAGTAGCTCATACATTGAGCACATCACATATGAAAGGCCCCTTGGAACTAGTGACCACGTAGTTATGAGCTTTGAATAAATCGTGGAGCTGAAAGTGGAGAGGGTAACAGGAGTAGAAAGAGAAAAGCTAAACTATAAAAGGGGGGACTACACAGGAATGAGGACCTTTCTGCAGGAGGTTCAGTGGGAACAGGAGTTGGTAGGAAAATCAGTAAACGAAATGATGGACTTTGTAACAACAAAATGCAAGGAGGCAGAGGAAAGGTTTGTTCCCAAGTGTAATAGAAATAATGGGAAGGGCAGAACGAGCCCTTGGTTTACCCGAAGGTGCATGGAGGCAAAATCTAAGTGCTCTAGAGAATGAAAAAAGTACAGAAGGCAAAGGACTCAGGAGAATAAAGAGATTAGTCGACGAGCCAGAAACGAGTATGTACAGATAAGAAGGGAAGCAAAGCGGCAGTATGAAAATGACCCGAAACTACTCTACAGCCACATCAGGAGGAAGACAACAGTCAAAGTCCAGGTAATTAGACTGAGGAAATAGGTGGGGAGCTCACAAGAAATGACCAGGAGGTATGTGAGGAGCTCAACATGAAATTTCAGAAAATATTTACAGTGGAGGCTGAAGGGACAACGGGAAGACAAAACAGTGGCGTACAGCAACAAGGGATATACCAACAAGTGTTGGATGAATTACACACAACTGAGGAGGTGGAGAAGCTCCTAAGTGACCTTGATACCTCAAAAGCGGTGGGACCGGACATCTCTCCGTGGGTCCTTAGAGAGGGCGCAGGGACACTACGTGTGCCACTAACCAAAATCTTCAACACTTCCCTTGAAATTGGGCAACTACCTGAAGTATGGAAGAAGGCAAATGTAGTCCCCATCTTTAAGAAGGGAGACAGAAATGAAGCACTAAATTATAGACCAGTGTCACTGACATGTATAGCATGCAAAGTCTTGGAAAAGATTATCAGGGGGAAAGTGGTGGAGCACCTGGAGCGGAACAAGATTATTAACGACAGCCAGCACGGATTCATGGAAGGCAAATCCTGTGTCACAAACCTACTAGAGTTTTAACGAAAAAAGGTAACTGAAGTATGAAATGAAGGAGGGGTGGGTTGATTGCATTTTCTTTGGGCTGCAAGAAGGCCTTCGACACAGTTCCTCACAAGAGATTAGTAAAGAAGCTAGAGGAACAGGCACGAATAACAGGAAGGGCACTGCAATGGATCAGAGAATACCTAACAGGGAGGCAACAGCGAGTCATGGTCCGTGATGAGGTATCACAGCGGGCGCCAGTGACGAGCGGGGTCCCACAGGGGTCACTCCCTG
>NC_069479.1:3035020-3051021 GCF_026875155.1 Cherax quadricarinatus
CTTTCTCTAATTTCACTTGCTTGACCAGGCGTGGGTTCCAAACTGAAGCTGCATACTCCAGTATGGGCCTGACGTACACTGTGTACAGAGTCTTGAACGATTCCTTACTGAGGTGGTTGTGTGTGTGTGTGTGTGTGTGTGTGTGTACTCACCTATTTGTACTCACCTATTTGTGGTTGCAGGGGTCGAGTCTTAGCTCCTGGCCCCGCCTCTTCACCGGTTGCTACTGGGCCCTCTCTCTCTCCCCGCTCCATGAGCTTTATCAAACCTCGTCCCTTAAAACTGTGTATGGTTCCTGCCTCCACTACGTCATTTTCTAGGCTATTCCACTGCCTTACAACTCTATGACTGAAGAAAATACTTCCTAATATCTCTCTGACTCATTTGTGTCTTCAACTTCCAATTGTGGCCTCTTTTTTTCTGTGTCCCTCCCTGGAACATCCTGTCTTTGTCCACCTTGTCTATTCCACGCAGTATTTTATATGTCGTTATCATGTCTCCCCTGACCCTCCTGTCCTCCAGTGTCCCTCAGGCCCATTTCCCTTAATCTTTCTCATAGGACATTCCCCTTAGCTCTGGGGCTAACCTTGTGGCAAACCTTTGTTTCTTTCTCTAGTTCTTGACTTTATTTATCAAGTGCGGTTCCAAACAGGTGCTGCATACTCCAGTATGGCCTGACATACACAGTTACATGTCTTGAACGATTCCTTACTAAGGTATCGGAAAGCTGTTCTCAGGTTTGCCAGGCGCCCATATGCTGCAGCAGTTTTTCTGATTGATGTGTGCTTCCGGAGATATCTCGGTTTATAACTCGCCCCAAGATCTTTCTCCTTGAGTGAGGTTTTCAGTCTTTGGCCACCTAGCCATACTCTGTCTGTGGTCTTCTGTGCCCTTCCCCTATCTTCATGAAATTTGCATTTGGGAGGATTAAATTCGAGAAGCCATTTGCTGGACCAGGTGGGCCAGTCTGTCCCAGGTCTCCTTGAAGTCCTGCCCCGGTCCTCATCAGATTTAATCTCCTCATTAACTTCACATCATCTGCAAACAGGGGCACTTTCTGAGTCTAACCCTTCCATCATGTCGTTCACATATACCAAAAATAGCACTGGTCAAGGACCGACCCCTGTGGGACCCCGCTCGTCACAGGTGCCCACTGTGATACATCATTACGTACCATGACTCGTTGTTGCCTCCCTGTCAGGTATTCTCTGATCCATTGCAGTGCCCTTCCTGTTATGTGCGCTGATGCTCTAACTTCTGCACTAATCTCTTGTGAGGAACTGTGTCAAAGGCCTTCTTGCAGTCCAAAAAAGATGCAATCAACCCACCCCTCTTCTCGTGTCTTACTTCTGTTATTTTATCATAAAACTCCAGAAGGTTTGTGACACGGATTTGCCTTCAGTGAATCCGTGCTGGTTGGCATTTATACTCTTGTTCCGTTCCAGGTGCTCCACCACCTCTCCTCCTGATAATCTTCTCCATAATTTTGCATACTATACACGTCAGTGACACAGGCCTATAGTTTAGTGCCTCTTTTCTGTCTCCTTTTTTAAAAATGGAACTACATTTTGCCGTCCTTTCCCTACCTCAGGTAGTTGCCCAGTTTCCGGGGACGTGTTGAAGATTGGGTAAGTGGCATGCACAACATATCTGCTCCCTCTCAAAGGACCCAACGGGGAAAATGTTGTCCGGTCCCATTGCCTTTTGAGGTATCGATGTCCCTTAGGAGTTTCTTCACCTCCTCCTCATCTGTATGTATGTCGTCCAACACTTGTTGGTATTCCTTGCTGGTGTCCCCATCTGGTCTGTCCCCCCTGAGTCCTTCCTGTCTCTACTGTAAATACTTCCTTAAATGACCCTTAAAGGACCCAAGGGAAATAAGTCCTCTGTCTGACATTTTTGGGTTATCCTAGGTTCTCTACAAAATTATGCTGCTTTTGTATGATAATTCTATGTAACTGTATTTGTGTATACCTGAATAAATTTACTTACTAAATCTCGTGTTGAGCTCCTCACATACCTCTTGATCGTTTCTTGTGAGTTCTCCACCTTCTTTCCTCACCCTATCACCTGGTCCTTGACTGTTGTCTTCCTCCTAATGTGGCTATACAGCAGTTTCGGGTCAGATTTGACTTTCGATACTATGTCGTTTTTCATACTGTCCGGGCTTCCCTCCTTATCTGTGCATACTCTTTTTCTGGCTCTTCTACTAATCTCCTTGTTTTCCTGGGTCCTATGCCTCCTGTACCTTTTCCATTCTCTGTTGCACTTAGTTTTTGCCTCCCTACACCTTCGGGTAAACCAAGGACTCGTTTGGTCTTCCTATTATTTCTGTTTCCCTTGGGAACAAAACTTTCCTCTGCCTCCTTGCACTTTGTTGCCACATATTCCATCATCTCGTTACTGATTTCCTACCATTTCTCTGTCCCACTGAACCTCCTGCAGGAAGTTTCTCATACCTGTGTAGTCCCCCCTTTTATATTTGGCCTGTCCCCTTCAGTTCCTGTTACCTTCTCCACTTGTAACTCTACTTATAATCAAAACTCAGAACCACGTGTCGCTAGCTCCAAGGGCCTCTCGTAAGTGATGTCCTGAATGTTTTAACTGCTCAGGGTGAACACAAGATCCAGTCTTGCTGGCTCACCCTGTGTTTTGGGGTGTGTGTGTGTGTGTGTGGTGTGTGTGTGTGTGTGTGTGTGGTGTGTTGTGGTGTGTAAAAAATATAAATAATTATCTTGAAGTTTAAAATGAATGGGGTTATCCTGCAGGAGAGGCTCAACTGTACAGACGTTAGTGTACGCCATCATGTTGTGGGGATGTTGTTACTTCTGTAACGCTACACGAGCCAACCAAGTGAACCACCTCCATGTCTGACAGCCATCGAAGAACTCAAAGGTATAACATAGATCTTGCGACTGACTTGGAATATTAAATGACTTTACGGGGACCCCTAAAACATGTCACAAGGCCCTCGCACCTTGCTTTCGAAAATTGTAATGACCACGTTTACAAAGGAAATATTTCTCTATTCTTTGAGGCATTCCATATCTAACTACAGGGACGAATAATGACTAGCTACTAATTATCTTTAAGGATCTATCAAGGCTAGTAATAGCACCTAATCAAGGTTATCTTTCAAATTTTATGAAGGCTTTCTTGAAGAGCGTATCATGGCTAGTTATAACACCTAGTCAAGGTTAGTTTTTTGAGTTTTGAAAAACAATCTTTAAGTGCCTATCAAGTCTAGCTATAACATGCAATCAAGCTTTACCTTCCGAATCCATAAAGGCTACCTTTAAGAGCCTAACAAAGCTAGTTATGACACCCAGTCGAGGGTTAGCTTTCATAATCTACTAGGGTATCTTTAGGAACCCATCAAAGCAAGGTTGAAGAACCCATCAAAGTGAGGTTGAAGAAGCCATCAAAGTAAGGTTGAAGAACCCATCAAAGTGAGGTTGAAGAACCCATCAAAGCAAGGTTGAAGAACCCATCAAAGTAAGGTTGAAGAACCCATCAAAGTGAGGTTGAAGAACCCATCGAAGTAAGGTTGAAGAACCCATCAAAGTAAGGTTGAAGAACCCATCAAAGTAAGGTTGAAGAACCCATCAAAGCAAGGTTTATGAACCCATCAAAGCAAGATTTAAGGGCCTGTCAAGGCTAAAGGTATGTAAGATCTCTCAGTAATAAGTACAGGGCTCAACAAGACTGTATCTAACAACCTGCCAAGATTCTCTTTAGGAGTCTACCAAAGCTAGGTTTAAGGACTTGTTAAGCTTGGGTTTAAGGACCAATCAAAATTAGCTTTAATAGCCTGTCAAGGCTAGCTATCAGGTCCAATCAGGTCTGAGCAAAGCTCCACAACACAACTGTCCTCAAAGATTTGTTAAGTTATACCATGAATTAAGAAAAGATCCTGGAATTCAACTTACGAAACAAAGCAAATGTGATAGTAATTATGGACGGGTAGATTATAGGGAAAAATAACATGTTAGAAGGCAGGGGAACTGACGTGCCCCTTAAAACTGTCAACCTTTCATCCTTTGTACCACAGACACAAGAGGCTCCAATCCTAGGTCTCATAATACCACAGGAATACAGAAGATATGATGCGGACTGAACACAGTGAACAGGAACTCGTGAGACTCCAAGTTTTATAAGAAGCTTTCTCCAAGGAATTATTGGAACAGGTGTCTCGGTACCAAGCCGTTCCACCTTCCTTTGACATTATATTCTCAAGAACATGACAGTTATCTATGGTATTCTTTTTACCACAAAACTCCTATTTTTGCCTGTCACTGTTAGACAGTACAACATCAGACTGTCAATTTATGGACCGAGGTTCGAGCCCTTTGTCCACTCTTCTGTTTATTCAATGACAGTTTTTTGTTACAACTGAATTTGAGCTCATAGACAATGTGACCTTGAAGGGGTAACAGTACGTTTAGTGATAAATTAGACACATGTGCAACTCTTGGGTATCTTTATTGAGGAAACGTTTCGCCACACAGTAGCTTCATCAGTCCATACTAAAGGAGAAACTTAAAGAACATGAGTAGAATGAGGTAATCAGTCCCTCAGCCTTGATTCGATGTGATCAGTCGATTTGAGTCACATCGACTCAAGGCTGAGGGACTGATTACCTCATTCTACTCCTGTTCTTCAAGTTTCTCCTTTAGTATGGACTGATGAAGCTACTGTGTGGCGAAACGTTTCCTCAATAAAGATACCCAAGAGTTGCACATGTGTCTAATTTATCAACGTGTCGGTTCTCTGAACCATTCATCCACCAAGTACATTTAGTACTGATAAAATTTATGGACCAAAAGTAACAGTTTAACTGGGATACAGTTGATGCCTCTGTACTAATTAATACAGCATGTATTGCCTCTGCATCCTTCCTATCAGAGGCCCGGGTTAGCATAGACGATAGAGCATTGGACTCAATTTACGAACCGTGGCTCGAGCCCCTCATCAACCCTTCTGTTTGTATATATATATAAATACATGCTTTTCCAGGTACACTGAAAAGTAATGCCACTAAACTCTTCATAACTTTTCTTTCTACAATATTTCCAAATCTTCAATTTAATTTTTTTACATTTGTTTTCTGACATTTTAGATATAAGCTTTGCATATTATTGATGTCAATTATTACTTTTAACTAAGAAGGGAATGAGGAAGTATTTTGTTATGGTAGAGTCCTGGATATAATCCAAAATATTGGGAAAATATCGAGGTATTATTGATATAGATAATATATGTAGGTTATCTTTAGTGGCCACGGCTCACGTAGCAGGGTCTCAGACCTGGCCTCCTGATCGATCAAACTGTTGGTACCTGCCGCCGGCATTCCAAGTTATGTTCCACAACCTGGCTGATCTGGAACTGATATGAAAAATTTATCCAGTTCTCTCTTGAAGTGAATTAGGGATTTGTTTGTAATGTCAAATTTGTATGAAGGGAAGGTGTTAAAGAGTCGTGGTCTCTTTACGCTAATTAAATTTTTTCTAGGTGTCCCTGTCCTCCCGTTCTCCTTATCGAAGGTATACTGAGGTATCCTAATAGCTATGTTCCTTCTTCTGCTCATTTCAAAGCCCAGCCATATCTTAATGCATTCCTACCCCACTTTTACAGGAGGCCACCCACGACAGTCTACTAAACCCTCAGCATTTATTTATTGCTAAGTGATCAGGTATATGAAAATCTTTACTGATGTCTCATCCACACAGGACTGAGAGGGCGTGAGCCGAGTGAATATCTAATTAGGTACAAGCCTCATCTTCCTCATCATAATCATTACTAACCACATTGTCACTACTATAACCATCTTCACTAGTATTAGCTACCATCATCTCTATCATTGCCATCATCACCGCTGTCAACATTATCTTCCCGAGGCAGTCTCTCTGACGCGGACCGTGAAGGAGGAGTTAGGTCGTAAGTCTCCACAAGACCCTAAGCTTCCTACAATCTACATCATTACACCCACTTACCGTCGACCCGAGCAGGTGAGTTTTACACTCTTCCTTGCTATATTTATATTACTAAATTATGAATGGTCACTCTTGTGTCATTATGGTTGATGGCAGCCTCACCTCGCAGGTATCTTGAGTCCAGGTTATAAATTACCATTCCTCTGATTTTTTCAGCTTATTTCTTCATTGATATTGTAAAAGTTGATTTCTCAGACCATATAAGCGTCGTGTATATGATCTGAATAATAATAATAATAATTAATAATAATAATAATATAATAATACGATTTGAAAATAATTTTAGGAAATTGCTCCATTCTGAGTGCTGTTGCGACATTTAACCTTAAGTTAGTACAGTTCATAGTAATTATTTTGCAGATTTTGACGTAAATCAGTATACTAAAAACAAAACTTCATGTAATTTTAACGGTTTGGAGTTTTGAGACTCTCTGACCACGGGTTCAAACCCCACCCGTGGTATGGTTCGTGTTGTCAGAACAACGCTGGTTTTTTTTTTCAATTTTGAGACAGAGTCCATCATGAATATCCTCCTAAAAAGAGTCAATAGTTTTTTGTTTTAACTTTGTATTTGCTGATGTGGATTTAGTTGAAGGTTTTAAAAGAATTTGTAAGAGTATTTTAAGTATCAGCTAAATACTCTGTCTATAGCTTTAACAAAAAGGTTTTCACAGAAACTGATGACATATTATTATTATTATTATTATTATTATAATCAAGGGAGAAGCGCTAAACCCGGAGGATTATACAGCGCCTGGGGGGATGTGGAAGGCATTCAGGCTTAATTCGAGGAACTGGAGCACAGATCCAATTCTCTAAATCAAGAGCCCCTCACTACATCAAGGAACCTTCCTTGAGGGAAACTGATGACATAGCCATCAATTACTCTCTCGAACCTAATTTTACAGATACTTTTTCCATTTACATGATGAGAATTGAGTTGATTTTCCTTCGTATGTAACCCAGTTATGTGTAAATGATATGTAGAAGATACACTGTTACTTTTTCAGAATTATTTTCAGATAGATTTACTAAAGAATTAAACTCCAAACGGAGTTTATAGTTTAAATTATATTTACAGTGGCTAAGGCAAATGACATTAGGCTATCATTTGTTAATGTTAATAGTGATAATGTTGAAAGTACCTCTCAGTACAGTGTACCGAAGCCCACATTTACAGTGTACCGAAGCCCACATTTACAGTGTACCGAAGCCCCCATTTACAGTGTACCGAAGCCCACATTTACAGTGTACCGAAGCCCCCATTTACAGTGTACCGAAGCCCACATTTACAGTGTACCGAAGCCCACATTTACAGTGTACCGAAGCCCCCATTTACAGTGTACCGAAGCCCACATTTACAGTGTACCGAAGCCCACATTTACAGTGTACCGAAGCCCACATTTACAGTGTACCGAAGCCCCCATTTACAGTGTAACCGAAGCCCACATTACATGTACCGAAGCCCACATTTACAGTGTACCGAAGCCCCACATTTACAGTGTACCGAAGCCCACATTTTACAGTGTACCGAAGCCCACATTTACAGTGTACCGAAGCCCACATTTACAGTGTACCGAAGCCCACATTTACAGTGTACCGAAGGCCACATTTACAGTGTACCGAAGCCCACATTTACAGTGTACAGCACTCTGAATGTAGATCTACGTCACTCACGTAGCACTCTGAATGTAGATCTACGTCACTCACGTAGCACTCTGAATGTAGATCTACGTCACTCACGTAGCACTCTGAACGTAGATCTACGTCACTCACGTAGCACTCTGAATGTAGATCTACGTCACTCACGTAGCACTCTGAATGTAGATCTACGTCACTCACGTAGCACTCTGAATGTAGATCTACGTCACTTACGTAGCACTCTGAACGTAGATCTAACGTCACTCACGTAGCACTCTGAATGTAGATCTACGTCACTCACATAGCACTCTGAATGTAGATCTACGTCACTCACGTAGCACTCTGAACGTAGATCTACGTCACTCACGTAGCACTCTGAATGTAGATCTACGTCACTCACGTAGCACTCTGAACGTAGATCTACGTCACTCACGTAGCACTCTGAACGTAGATCTACGTCACTCACGTAGCACTCTGAATGTAGATCTACGTCACTCACGTAGCACTCTGAACGTAGATCTACGTCACTCACGTAGCACTCTGAATGTAGATCTACGTCACTCACATAGCACTCTGAACGTAGATCTACGTCACTCACGTAGCACTCTGAATGTAGATCTACGTCACTCACGTAGCACTCTGAACGTAGATCTACGTCACTCACGTAGCACTCTGAACGTAGATCTACGTCACTCACGTAGCACTCTGAATGTAATCTACGTCACTCACGTAGCACTCTGAACGTAGATCTACGTCACTCACGTAGCACTCTGAACGTAGATCTACGTCACTCACGTAGCACTCTGAATGTAGATGTACGTTTTATGGACAACTGAGTTATAATATTAGGAAACAATTTTTCCCAATTACAGGAAGCTAATTATCCACAAATTGAATTCAAAATTACTTTTTGTGAACGAAGTTTCTATTGGTATTCATTTTAGGTTTAAAGATCCAGTAGCTGCCCATCTGTTTTCAAATACAGGAGTTAAACTATTCTAATTGAAGCATTAGTATACTCAAAGTTATGACATTGAAGTCTTAAAGCTCCGAGGTCCCTAGCCGAAGTTAGGCAATCAGTCCCATGCTCAGGATGAAGCAAAATAGGATGGCTTGGAGGGTGTATAAATCTGTAGTGGAGGGAAGGTGCAGCTGGGGTTGCCCTAGGAAAGGATAGAGGGAGAGGGGCGTAAAGGTGATTTTTTGTGAGTAAGGGGCTTCGACATTCCACAGGCATTAGTGAGCATCTTAGAAATGAGTGGAGAAAATTGGTTTTTGACATTCGATGAACTTTTGGAGTGTGAGCAGGGTAATATTTTGTGAAGGGATGCAGGGAAACTGATTAGAAAGACTCGAGTCCTGGAGGTGGAAAGTGCAGGGGCTGTATTTTTAAAGGGATTTTTTTGAGATACATGCAGTTTGGAGGGGTATCTAAACACAGTTTTAATTGGCCCACGGCAAAAAAGGGCGATAGAGTAAAATGATGGTGAAAGTTTTTTTCTTATTGGGGTTTTCACCCCTCCCTTCGGTGGGAGCCCAGCCAGAAAATTTTATAATATAAAATATATATAATAATATATATATATATATAAAATTTATTTTTTATAACTTTATATAAAATATTAATCCAAAACTTTTTCTTATTTTCAACAAAATTTCTTGAAAAAATTTTTCTCACCCACTTTCTAAAAAAACGAGAGAAAATTGAGAGAGGGGGCGAAAATGTTATCAACAAATTTGTTGAAAATAAGAAAAAGTTTTGGAGTGAGATTAACAAATTAAGGAAGCCCAGAGAAAAATGGATTTGTCAGTTTAAAAAAAGGAGAGGGAGTTTTTAAATTTGGGGAGTTTGAAAGGGAATTTGGGAAAAAAGGAGGGAAAATTTTGGGGGAATTTTTTAAATGTTTTAAAGAAGATAGGGAAAACTGGATTTGTTTTATAGAGCAGGGAGGGAAAAACATCTTTTTAGGAGTGAGGAAGAGCCAGTTGTGGGGTAAAAGGGGGAAGTTTCGTGAGGCCCGTAGGTAAAAAAGAAAAAGGGGGGAAAGGGAGCCGGGATTGAAAGGGGTAAAGATAGAAATGTTAAAACGGTGGGGGTATAGTTTTTGGATGGTTGGTTTCAATTATTTAATAAATGTATAGAAAAAGGGGGAAGGTACCCAGGGATTGGCAGAGAGCCGGGATTGTTTTTTTTTTGATTAAAAGGGAAAGGGGACAAAAAAGAGTGCAAAAAAATTTAAAAGGGGGGAAAAATTTTTTTGAGTTATCTGATAAAAATGTATGGTACAGCTATTATTGAAAGAATTAAGAAATAAAGGGCGGGAAATAAAATAGCGATTTAACAAGGAGGCTTTAGGAAAGGTAGGGGGTGGTGGACCAGGTGTTTACAGTGAAACACAATAAGTGAACAGTATTTAGATAAGGCTAAAGAGGTCTTTGTGGCATTTATGGATTTGGAAAAGGCGTTGACAGGGTGGATAGGGGGGCAATGTGGCAGATGTTGCAGGTGTATGGTGTAGGAGGTAGGTTACTGAAAGCAGTGAAGAGTTTTTACGAGGATAGTGAGGCTCAAGTTAGAGTATGTAGGAAAGAGGGAAATTATTTCCCAGTAAAAGTAGGCCTTAGACAAGGATGTGTGATGTCACCGTGGTTGTTTAATATATTTATAGATGGGGTTGTAAGAGAAGTAAATGCTAGGTCTTGCAAGAGGCGTGGAGTTAAAAGATAAAAGAATCACACATAAAGTGGGAGTTGTCACAGTTGCTCTTTGCTGATGACACTGTGCTCTTGGGAGATTCTGAAGAGAAGTTGCAGAGATTGGTGGATGAATTTGGTAGGGTGTGCAAAAGAAGAAAATAAAAGTGAATACAGGAAAGAGTAAGGTTATGAGGATAAAAAGATTAGGTGATGAAAGATTGGATATCAGATTGGAGGGAGAGAGTATGGAGGAGGTGAATGTATTCAGATATTTGGGAATGGACGTGTCAGCGGATGGGTCTATGAAAGATGAGGTGAATCATAGAATTGTTGAGGGGAAAAGGGTGAGTGGTGCACTTAGGAGTCTGTGGAGACAAAGAACTTTGTCCTTGGAGGCAAAGAGGGGAATGTATGAGAGTATAGTTTTACCAACGCTCTTATAATGGGGTGTGAAGCATGGGTGATGAATGTTGCAGCGAGGAGAAGGCTGGAGGCAGTGGAGATGTCAATGTCTGAGGGCAATGTGTGGTGTGAATATAATGCAGAGAATTCGTAGTTTGGAAGTTAGGAGAGTGTGCGGGATTACCAAAACTGTTGTCCAGAGGGCTGAGGAGGTTGTTGAGGTGGTTTCGACATGTAGAGAGAATGGACGAAAAAATGACTTCAAGAGGAATCAGTCGTAGTGGAAGGGAAGGCGGGTAGGGGTCGGCCGGGAAAGGGGAGGGAGGGTAAAGGAGGTTTTGTGTGCGAGGGCTGGGCTTCCGCAGGCATGCGGGGAGCGTGTTTGATAGGAGTGAATGGAGACAAATGGTTTTTAATACTTGACGTGCTGTTGGAGTTTGAGCAAAGTAACATTTATGAAGGGGTTCAGGAAACCAGCAGGCCGGACATGAGTCCTGCACTCTGAAGGAGGTGTTTTAAATTTTTGGGCAGTTTAAAAACTGTAGTGTAAAGCACCTTTGGCAAGACAGTGATGGAGTGAATGATGGTGAAAGTTTTTTTTTTTCGGGCCACCCTGCCTTGGTGAGAATCGCCAGTGTGAAATATATATATATATATATAAAATATATAATATATATATATATATAAAATATATATATAATATATATTATATATATATATATTTTTTATCGTATTTTAACCATGAGCGAGTGGTTTTTAATCAATAACACTCTGTGACTAGTCAAGGACTCGAACCCCTGTTTGTTTTAACCCCCCCCCTTTTTGGGTGAGCGAAAATTACACAACGCTCTAACCCACAGGATCACCCAGTCCTACAAAGATCACACACCCAGCAGAGCTAGATGTTGTACCATGAACCACTCATTCATGGTTACAATCCGATATATGCTGCTTGTGGAGGCTAGTACACCAAACGGGGAATAGAATGAAATTAGCTCTGAGGCACCCACACCATCGTATGTCCTCGGATCATAGTACAACACCTAGCTCTGCTGGGTGCATAATCCTTGTAAGATTGGGTGCTCCTGTGGGTTATAGCATCGTGTCATTTTTGCTCACCATGAGGGGGCCAAAACAACACGGGTTTGAGACCTTGGCAAGTTGCAGTGTTGTTGCTGATTAAATATCACTCGTTCGTAGTTACAATACGATATATGCTACTGTGGAGGCTAGTACACCAAATGGGGAATAGAATGAAATTAGCTTTGAGGCACCGACACATCACATGTCCTTGGATCATGGTACAACACCTAGCTCTGCTGAGTACATAATCTTCGATGGATTGGGTGGTCTTGTTGGTTAGAGCATCGTTTGATTTTCGTTCACCATGAGGCATGCCAAAACAACATGGGCTCGATTCCTTGGCAAATCGCTTTGTAAAATTTAAATATATATATATATATTAATATATATATATATATATAAATATATATATAATAATATATAATATATTATATATATATATATTATGCAAAACAACCACTCTGAAAGAATAGAGAAATTCCAAGCGCTTTCGTGACTACTCCACATTATCAAGGAACTATGAAAGAAAAGCATCCAAGGAAGCTATAAGGGGTCTGGCCAGAACCTCACTATCAATCCCAAAACGGTTAAACACCTGACGCGCGCCTACCCAACTGGATAGGTCCTTTGCACAGCTCACCCAAAAACTATTCTACCCAAGAAAAATTTAAAAATTTATTTGTCCGGGTTATTATTAAATTCTTCCCAAATTTATTAATTATAAATGGATCTAATTTTTTATAAACCCAAAAGGGAAATATTCATATTATTTTCAAAACTGCTTTTTATGAAACAAGATTCAATTATATTCCTGTCGACCATGGACTTGCTTGATACTAGTTTCTCAACTTTTTGAAAATCAATTGGATGGTTAAAATAGAGCATTGGAATCTTGTCCAGTTCTAATGCTATATTTGTGTTGTTTTAATCTTTGTTCGAGATTTTTACCAGTTTGACCGTAATAAATTTTATCGCAAATTTTACAAGGAATCTTATAGACACATCCATCAGCATTTTGGGGGGAATTCTTTATCAAAAGTTTTTTTACTGTATCAAGATTTTTGAATACAACTTTAATATTAAAAGTCTTAAGAAGAGAAGGCATATCAACCAAGTTTTCATGGTAAGGGAGAACCAACATATTTTTAGTTGAATAAGGCTGGTTGTCCTTTTTGGATTGTAAAAAGTATTTCTAGCAAGTTTAAAAGATTTATCAATTACATTTCTTGGTTTTTTTAAAATCATTACATATTTCATAAATTTTTGGAAAATTTCCTCATCTATGAACTCAGGACTACAAATTCGTAAAGCTCTCAAAATCAATTTATGAAAAACAGACAGTTTGACTCTATCTTGGGTGCGAGGAATAATAGTGGACATAGGAAACAGTTATTTGTTAGGTTTCTGTAAATTTTAAAATTTTAATTCATTATTACCCTTAATAATTAAAACATCTAGAAAAGGCAATGAGTTATTTTCTTCAAACTCAACAGTAAAGTTTATGGAATGGGCTAAGCTACTTAATTTTTCCAAGGAAATGGTGGGATATCTACATTTTTGGGCATAAGACACAAAATATTCATCAAAATATCTGAACCATTTAGCTCTATTAGGAGGATTGTGTTAAGCAGCCTTGTTTCAAAAAATTCCATGTATAGGTTACTAAGAACAGGTGAAAGAGGATTTCCCATTGCCATCCCAAACTTCTGAGTGTAAAACTTATCATTAAATACAAATTTTGCATCAACAATGCAAAGTTTAATAAGTTTAATGATAGGAACTGGCAATGGTAAATCATAGTTAACGAGTTCTTCAGATAAGAAACTTTATAAATCATCAACAGGAACTTTCGTAAACAAGGAAGTAACATCAAAACTAACCATGTTAAAATCATTTAAGTCAGTCAAGGAGCTTAATTTATCAACCAAGTGTATGTTGTTTTTAACATTAAAGTTAGAAATTTTGCCAACAATAGGGCTCAAAATATCAACAAGCCATTTGGATAATTTATATGAAACTGACCCTATGGAGCTAATAATTGGTCTGACTGGATTCTCTGGTTTGTGTGTGTTTTTTTAGTCTATACATGTAAGGTAAAGATGGATTAGTGGAAGTAAATTGTTTTGACTAATTCATCTTTGCCTTTCAGAAAGAAGTTTTATTGTTTTATTGAAATTGCTGTTAACGGTTTCTAGGGGATTTTCCTAAGTTTAGAATAGGTTTCAGTATCATCTAAGAGATTAAATTTATTTTTTCTGGTAATCATAACTGTTCCTATGTCCACTATTATTCCTCGCATCAAGATAGAGTCAAACTGTCTGTTTTCTCATCAATGTTTTTGAGAGCTTTACGAATTTTTAGTCCTGAGTTCATAGATGAGGAAATATCCAAAATTTATGAAATAGGTAATGATTTAAAATACCCAAGAAATGTAAAATTGATAAATCTTTTAAAGTTGCTAGAAATACTTTTTACAATCCAAAAAGGGACAACCCGCCTTATTTCAACTAAAAATATGTTGGTTCTCCCTTACCATGAAAACTTGGTTGATATGCCTTCTCTTCTTAAGACTTTTAATATTAAAGTTGTATTAAAAAATCTTGATACAGTAAAAAAAACTTTTGATAAAGAATTCCCCCCAAAATGCTGATGGATGTGTCTATAAGATTCCTTGTAAAATTTGCGATAAAGTTTATTACGGTCAAACTGGTAAAAATCTCGAACTAAGATTAAAACAACATAATATAGCATTAGAACTGGACAAGATTCCAATGCTCTATTTATTCATGTAAGAGATTTTAACCATCCAATTGATTTTCAAAAAGTTGAGAAAGTAGTATCAAGTAAGTCCATGGTCGACATGAATATAATTGAATGTTGTTTCATAAAAAGCAGTTTTGACAATAATATGAATATTTCCTTTGGTTTATATAAATTAGATCCATTTATAATTAATAGAATTTGGGAAGACTTTAATAATGCACTGGACAAATAATAATTTTAAAAATTTTCTTGGGTAGAATAGTTTGTTGGTGGTTGTGCAAAGGACCTGTCCAGTTGGGCCGGCGCGTGTCAGGTGTTTAACCGTTGTGGGATCTGATAGTGAAGTGTTGGCCAGACTCCCTTATATACCTTCCTTGGCTGCTTTACTTTCATAGTTCCTTGATAATGTGAGTAGTCACGAAAGCGCTTGGAATTTCTCTATTCTTTCAGAGTGGTTGTTTTGCATATTCTGAAATCACCTGTTTACTGTGATCTTATTGCATATATTATATATATATATATATAAATATATATATATATATATATATATATATATATATATTTTTATACCAATAATAACAATGTGACTAGTCAAAGAGTCGAACCCATGCTGCTTTGGCCTGCTCATGGTGGGCAAAAACTTATGATGCCTTAATCAACGGGACCACACAATCCTTAAGAGTAGTGCATCCAGCGGAACTGGATGTTGTACTCGCTACCCGGGGACATACGGTGGTTCGGATGACTCAAGGCTAATTTCATTCTAGTCCTGTTTGGTGTACTAGTACAGCGAGCAGTATTTTATATTATTGTACCCACGAACAAGTGGTATTGATCAATAACAACACTGCGACTAGCCAAGGACTCGAACCCATGCTGCCTTGGCCTGCAGTGTTGTTATTGTTCCATACCACTTGTTCATGGGTACAATATAAAATACTGCTCGTTGTAGTAGTACACTAAACAGGGTAGAATGAATTAGTCTTTCTAAGTTAACAAGTCAAGTTTGAGCAACATGAGAATATAAGAAAGGAGAAACAATGCAGTTGGCCTATTGGCCCATACTTGGCAGGTCCTTTACAATACCAACCCACTAACAGAACATTTAGCCAACCCACTTTCAGTGCTACCCTAATAATAACCTCTAACAAATCTATTTACTCACGTGAAAGTCCCACTCAAATCCAACCCCTCTCACTCATGTATTTATCCAACCTAAACTTGAAACTACCCAACGTTTTAGCTTCAATAACCCTACTAGGTAGACTGTTCCACTCATCAACTACCCTATTTCCAAACCAATACTTTCCTATATCCTTTCTAAATCTAAACTTGTCTAATTTGAATCCATTACTGCGGGTTCTTTCTTGGAGAGATATCCTCAAGACCTTATTTATATCCCTTTTGTCAATACCATCTCCA
>NC_069479.1:3051521-3061521 GCF_026875155.1 Cherax quadricarinatus
CTGCCTCATTTTTATTATATATTATATTTTATATAATTATATATCTATATATATAATATATATAATATATATAATATATAATTATATATATATAAAATTATAATTGTATACGATTATCATATTATCTTACAGGGAATTATTCTCTCATAAGTCTGGAATAAAGTCATTAGATAACAGGGTACTGTAGCATCACTAAACTTTTCAGTCTTCGTTTACCAGATTTGTGCCTAGCTGGCCATTTGTGGCTAGCTGGCCCAGTGGCTAACGCGACGGTCTGAAGTTTTGAGACTGATGGCGGGTTCTAACCCCGCCCGTGGTAAGGTTTGTTTGCAATCATGTCATTACGAGTTTCGTGAGTCATATAGTACACAAGTGGTAAACATCTGAAGCCGATTAAAACAGGCGTTCTCAAAATTCAAATTTAGCAGTAACATATTTTCTGAGGTAGAAAAATAATCAGGTAACCTGTTATAGGTAAGACTTGGGCGATACATGATTAAAAAAGTCAATTTCTGTTCGTTAAGTTACATGAACCTAATAAGAGTAAAATCACCCATATAAACAAATCTGAAATAAATTGAGAAATATCTGACAGCTTATCCAGTAAACGTTAGGATCTGTACGACTATTATCTTTGGTGTACACTGGAGGCTTCATGTCTGTGTGTAGGGGGGTGGGGGGGTTCTGTGTTTAACACGGCAAGAGGTTCAGCGTTTCAGGGTTCTTGCCTTTGTAAGTTAGGGAAGGGGTTGTGTGTTGCCTCACAAGGGAAGCAGGTGTTAACCCTGAACGAGAGTTTCTCTTATTTAACAACATGACGTACACGGTTACCTTGTTACCCAACACAACGAGAGTTTTTCTTATTTAACATCATGACGTACACGGTTACCTTGTTACCCAACACAACGAGAGTTTTTCTTATTTAACAACATGACGTACACGGATACCTTGTTACCAAACACCACTTTTATTTAACAACATGACGTACACGGATACCTTGTTACCAAACACCACTTGATTACTCGCAGCAGTTTGTGAGTTGTCGTATACAAGATTGAAATGATTTCTAGACGGTTATGACATGCTAGGAGGTACCGGTGTTCTAACATAGGACTGGAAGCTTGTAACACATATTCCTCCTGGATACCACCCACAAAATTGAATTAATACAGGACACTTTAATTTTTTCTGAGTTGGCAGGAGCAGCAGTGTCAAGTAATTTGTCGATGTTTTTCCTCTTCAGGGAGTTAAAC
This sequence comes from Cherax quadricarinatus, assembly GCF_026875155.1. Classification (NCBI taxonomy): domain Eukaryota; kingdom Metazoa; phylum Arthropoda; class Malacostraca; order Decapoda; family Parastacidae; genus Cherax; species Cherax quadricarinatus. Next base: position 3,052,775 of record NC_069479.1, read on the forward strand.
CCGGGACTTTGCGATTGTGAGTCGAATGTTTTTTCATTGTACGTCAAAGGAGAGGGAAGGATAGGTTCCCAGGGCCAGAGACTATACACCCAAGGGCTTGTATATGAGTGTGGAAGATTTGCATATCCCGGAGAAGGACTTGAATGCCCATGGGCAATCACCCCCTCCCAATGTGAGGGATTCTTGCTTGCTTAGAGCTTAGGTAAGACCCTTGTGGGGTGAACGGGAAAGTGGTGATAGGGGAAGAATAGAATGGGTAAGAGGAGGGTTTTGAGTAGTAGAGAGAGAGCCAGGGCTTAACTCAGCAGAGAGGAGGGGGGTGATTGTCCAGGAAAAGAGAGGGCACGCCCACGTTACACTCGTTGGCCCATAAAACACCGCAAACACGGTTGTACACTTTACTCATGTTACGAGCTACCAGGCAATAACAGCGGCACGCGCAACTAAACAATAATACCGTTGACAGTAGTGCTTGTAGTTATTACTGCAACAAGCACTTTATGGGGCTCAAGGCGAGTGTTGAGTTGCTAAAAGCACTTTCTTGGGATCTTTGTTAGTGCTGGTGGCGTTGCAAGCATTTTCTGGGGATAGTGGTTAGTGTTGTTGCTGCTATAATCACTTTCTGGCGGGCGTGGTTAGTGTTGTTGCTGCTATAATCACTTTCTGGCGGGCGTGGTTAGTGTTTCTGCTGCTACAATCAGTCCCTGGGGATCGTAGCAAGTGTTAGTGCTGCTACAATCACTCCTTGGGGATCGTGGTAAGTGTTAGTGCTGCTACAATCACTCTCTGGGGATCGTGGCAAGTGTTAGTGCTGCTACAATCACCTCTGGGATCGTAGCAAGTGTTAGTGCTGCTACAATCACTCTCTGGGGATCGTAGCAAGTGTTACTGCTGCTACAATCACTCTCTGGGGATCGTGGCAAGTGTTACTGCTGCTACAATCACTCTCTGGGGATCGTAGCAAGTGTTAGTGCTGCTACAATCACACTCTGGGGATCGTAGCAAGTGTTAGTGCTGCTACAATCACTCTCTGGGGATCGTGGCAAGTGTTACTGCTGCTACAATCACTCTCTGGGGATCGTAGCAAGTGTTAGTGCTGCTACAAGTACTTATGGCTCGTTGTTAATGTTAAGTATGTGGCTCGTTATTAGCGTTGGACTGCAACAAGCACTTGGTTTATATCTCAGGGAAACAGTATCAGGGAAAACTGACGACCAGTATGAGGGTCAACTAGTGCTGCACACTAGTGTGGGAGAACAATAATAAACACCAGTGTCAAACCTCACCACTGTGATATAAATATGTATGACTGTATGAACACTTTTGTCAATTTTTTATGCATTTATATAATGAATGACTCCTGGGTGACATGTCATGAAGTTCTCAAGTTTTAAATACACAAAATATTGATCATAAGATTTCAAAAAGTCTTAGGTAATTGAGAGTAAATAAGTTCAAATTCGTGATCACTGCTTCAAAGTTCGCTTAATAAATATATTCAGTTTTTGAACTGCATAGAAAGTTTATTGAGGAAATTGTATGGTGATACCGACAAGATGTGGAAAAAGACACTTGTGTATAGTTCTGGTCCCTCTGTAGCCATCCGTCTCACAACTTTAGTTCCACTACTACTACAGCTACTACTACTGCTACTACTACTACTACTACTACTACTACTACTGGTGCTACTGCTGCTACTGCTGCTACTGCTGCTACTACTACTACTACTGCTACTACTTCTGCTACTACTGCTACTACTTCTGCTACTACTTCTGCTACTACTTCTGCTACTACTTCTGCTACTACTTCTGCTACTACTACTGCTACTACTATGCTATACTACTGTACTATCTGCTAATACTATTGACTCATCGCTCTAGGCCGTGAGGTTGTGCTGGCTTGCTCCTGCTTCGTCACAGCCTGGTGGAGGCGGAGTTGGGGGTTTTGAGCTAGCACCTGTTGGTAGCACTGAGTGATTTTCACAAAATGGCGCAGGCTATCAGGCGGAGAATCAACACTGTGTGTATTGAGGGTGAAAGGAGGTTTATCAAACCAATGCCTGTTATGCGCCGATACTACGGGATACTTCTGCATAAAACAAAGACGATCTGTTATGGTATTGCCTTTAAAGGGAGCAACAACGGATCTTTGTGAAATTTGTGAGGCGGCTGCGACATATGACAAGATGTTGGAAAAAATACCAAGAGTGTTTTATGAAGGTTAATCTGGTTTGGAAGACGTGAGGGACGTATCATGTATTTTTACTTGGTAAAGTAGGAATGCCCCATTTGAAGCGGTGAGAAGTTTAAAAGAAATTCAACGAGTATGGTGTTATACATCAGGATCATGGAAGTGTGATGATATGTATGTGGACTGCGTGAGGGTCCTTTACCTCAAAATGTCTTTGCGAAAATCTATCCCATCATATGTGACTCTGAGTGGATTTTAGAATACAGGTATATGTAACATATGCGGGGCAAAGAGGGAACTGTGACTGTGTGAGCCTTTGATATATGGCAGAATGTGTCCTCGTCGATCGACACTGGGGAAAAAGGGGAGAGGGAAAAGGTGTGTGGAAGGAGAGAGAGGTGAGACCCAGTCTACAGGGGAGCATCTTCAAGAAACATAGAACATGGAGTAAAAACGTGGAGGACAATCCCGAAAAATGTGTAAAATTACCGGAGGTCTCTCAGGTTATTGAGAATATGCATTATGGAGGATGAGGTGAGACGTGTGGAATTGGGTAGTCAGGTTACGGCTACAATAGACACTGTTATTCAAGAATTCTTAGGTAATCAGAATGAGGAGGGACACTAAGCATGGTGTCAGATGGGAAATTATAGGTGAGGAAGGAAATTTAAGAGGTGAGTATGTGGGTGATGGGGATATGCAATCAAAGAGGATTAGTGAGGTTGTGGTTGAAGTACACAAGTGGAATGTGAAGATGAGGGAATGCACATAGTAGAGGCATCACGTAAGAGAGAGGGGAGGGGCTTCTGATAGTGATTTATGTCCTCACACCAGCGCAACGAACTGGTAAGGAAACTATCGTGGATGTGCAAAAAAAAAGTAAAGTGGGGGGGAAAAGGGGCAGAGGAAAGGTGAGGCAAAGAAAGGACAATGTGAAAGAATGTTTAGCAAAAAAAGTAAGGAAACGCAAGGATATCGGTCGAATGGTAAACCCCCGATAGCATTTTAAGTGTCTAACCTTAAATGTTAACGGCCTAAGGGCTGATGTAAAGTGTAAGATATTTAGTGATTTTTTAAAGAAACTTGGAATACAATATAATTTACAAGAGCATAATTTTAGGTATGGAAGGGTTTTGTTGGTAGATGGATATAAAGTTTATGCTGGGTATAGGGGAAGTTAAGGAGGTGCTGTGTTTTAATAGCTGAGACCAGTCCTTTCCAATTGTTACATTGGGAAGAAGGGGGAGATGGGAGAGTAGCAAGGGTTGGATGGACATGGGGTGGGGTAAGTGTGTGTTTGTGAGTGTATACATCCCGGCGGACGTAATAGACGTGTTAAAGAGGAATTTGTAAAGGGACACACTAATTTATCATATGCGGGGTTTCCCTGTTTTAGTCATTATTTGGAGGGGATTGGAATAGTGTGATACGTAGAAAAGGATGTGGAGCCGAGGGATGCAGGGTGTGTTTTGGGGGTCTACGAGATGTTTTAGGGGGGGAGCTGGCTTCGCGGATGTAGTGAGGGGGGAGGGGGGGAAAAGTGGAGCATACTTATGTGAGGAGAGGATATGCGGCACGACTAGATGTATTTATGCTTCTCCGGGTTACAGGTGGCTAATACAGAAAACTATAAATGTAGTGTTTTCAGATCATAGAGGGTGGTCGTGGATGGGGGATGGGGGAGGTTTCCCAAAAGCGTTACATGATTTATTGGAAACTTAATGTGAGATTGTTAGATGAGCGGGGAGGCGGTGATAGTTTTGTTAAAGTGGTGGACAAATGAGTGGACCGAGGGGAGAAGGAGGTGATATACTACGATGGTGGGAGGAATATGCCAAACCAGGAATAAAAAATTTTTATATGGGGAAAAGGAAAGGAGGAAAGTCAATGGAAATATGGCTTACAGAGATATTTGGAGGGGCAGCTGAAACAGTGTTTGGGAAGGTTTTAGTGGGGTTTATCCAGTACAAGAGATTGGGGCATCAAAGCGCAATTAATGGAAATGCAGAATGCAAGATTTGATGGTGGGGAGAATGAGAGGTGGATTGGAAGTTTGTTTTATGGGGAGATAAGCCATCCCCCTGTGTTTTTGCGGCGATTAAGATGCGACAGAAGACAATGACTATGATGAAGTTGGACGTACATACGGATGTGGGAGGGTATACGATGGGACAGAGGTTAGTAACTACGGAAAGTATGAGGGGTTTTATGCTGATAGTGGTTTGAGATATATATGGAAGGGGAAATAGGAAGATAGCAGATATGAAGATTTTAGAGAAGGGGATACAGAGAAACCTAGAGTCAGCAGATAGAGCGATGATAGAGGGGCCTATAGATGAAGAGGAAGTGTGGACGGCTTTAAAAGGGTGAGTGTCGGGAAAGCCCCTGGGATAGATGGAACCCCAAAATGAATTTTATTTGAGCAACTGGGATGTCATGAAGGAATTCTTGGTTGCAGTTGATGAATGTAATGAAGGAAAAGGGGAAGGGGTGAGTCTAACACAAAGGCAGGTGTAGTGTTAGGGTTTCCCAAAGGGGGGAAGTACAGAATAGCACCCTAAAATTATAGAGGTTATCATTAAAGTGGGGGGATTATAAATTGTTTGCCAGGGTGTTAGGTAATAGATTGCGTAAAGTAATCGGGAAGGTTATAGATGGGGGACAGTATGGGGTGTGCCAGGGAGAACAATGTTTAGTGGGCATGGGAGGATAAAGGGTTATATAGAGGAGCGTAGGATGGATGGTGGGAGGTGTTTTACTTTGGATTGGAAGGCGGCTTATGATTGTGTAGAGAGAGAGACATTATGGATGATTATGAGGGGGATGGGTTTCGGTGAGGAAATTGTGCAGTGGGCGGAAACTTTATATAGAGGTGCAGAAATACGAGTGCAAATAAATGGAAGGGTGGGGAAGATGGTTAGTATGGGTAGGGTGCTGAGGCGGGGATGCCCCATGTCTCAGATCCTATTTGCATGTTTGCAAGACCATTATATAGGTTGATAAATGTAGGAGTAAGTGAGGGGGGGGGTAAGACTTAGGGGTGCTACGGGTATAGTTGGTTATGTGGTTTGACACGACGGTCTTAGTGGGGGGAGAGGAGGGGTTTAAAGAATGTAAGTAGAATTGTTAAAAATATTTAGTGGAGCAACAGGTATGAGTTTTAAATAGTGAAAAGTCAAAATTTAAATGGAGGTTGGGTCATGGGTGGGAGGGGAACTGGGAAAAAAAGTATGGATGGCGGTATTTAGAGCAGATAAAAATTTGTGGAGTATTGTACAGAGGGGCAGCGCAGGGGCTAGAGAGGCAAATTCTAAAAGGGTGGTGCAAAGAGTATTGCTTAGGTTAGGGGGAATAAAAACGAGTGGTTTGACTATACAACAGAGTCATTGTATTTAAATACACTCATTTATCCTAAATTGTGGCACGTGGCTGTGGTGTACCCCTTGATGGCGAAAGTGTGCGGCAAGTGCAAAGGAAAGTAATGAATTTTATATGGGGATATGGTTATCATTGGCTGAGGCAGACGGTTGTAATGTCACCGCTGGCAAAGGGGGGTTTAGGTTAATTCCTTTGGGTAGGGAGACTGAAGAGCATGTACGTGAAGCATTGTTATTGACATTAGGTGGGGGAAAAGTGGTGTCGAGTGAGGGATGTGATGGAAGATGTGAGGCGGTGGTGGGGGGGGTAGGGACTTAGAGGAGTGGGATGAGTATTTTTGAGATTTCTTATTACAAGTAAGAAATCCAGAAAAAGTAACGGCGTGTGTTTTGGGGAGGTTAGTAAGGTGTTCAAGAGGTGTTGGAAGGGAGAGACTGTTTTTCCATTATATAATTGGACATGAATCTGGGGGGGACTTCAGTAAGTTACGGGTGAAGTCAAGGGTGAGGGAAACTATGTATAGGTTTTTACATGGGATTTTGCCAACTAAAGTACGGACTATATCAGATGGGAATTTTGCAGTCTCAATGTTGTGTTTTGGGGGGGGGGAGGAAACAGCATATCATGTGGTGTATTTCTGTGAGCTATCGAGAGGGCACGTCTATGGGAGGTTTCGCAGAGTGTTGGATGTGGTGGGTGGGAGTAGGTTAGTGGTATTAAGGGTACTGAGTTTTTGGGTATAGAGGGAGTGGGAGATAGTGTGAGGGGGGGCCGTCATGTATTTAGTGGCAGATTATTCTATATATCGTGGGCGATGAGGGAGGTGGGGGAGGTGGGGGGGAGGAAGGAAAAAAGGGCTTTAGCAGGACATTTCTATAAAACAAAGTGTTAAATGAGGTTTGTATATGGACGTAGATGGGCTAGAGATTTTTCCGGTATCGTATAGAGGTATGATGTGAGAGGGTTGCGCGAATTAGTGTTGTAATGGTGGAGGATGGTCTCTGTATAAGGGGGAGGGAAAAATGAATTACATGGATATAGAATATCATGATTATTAAGCATTGTTTTCCTGAGAAGCGAGAGGCGGCTTATCAATTCGATTAGGGGCTATAATGTTGTATTATTAACCATAGTGTGGGGAAAGAAACAAGTTGAAATTGCTCTGAAAAATGTCAATAAACATCTAGAATTTTGTTGAACATGACAATACGTGTTTAATAATATACATTCTTGGTATAATTTTAATACAAGTGTGTATTTCAATATCCAGTGTACAGTTATCAATATTAGTTGACATTGTTCATATAGTTAAAGGGTTTGTTATTATTTATTATTGTCATAAATATATTATAGTTGTCAGTATTTAAAAATTCTTTGAATAGTTTTAAGATGTTGTGGAGTCTATATTTCATGTCAGCTCACAGATAAGTGTAATGTATTGCGAATATGTGAATTCAATTTTTTCTGTGGAGGACCCGCTAAGGCTTTTTTATTTATTAATGCTTTGCAATGTTTTTTAAAATAAAAATGATAATGTATGGAGTATATAAAACAGTTAAAGTACATGTTCACCATTGTGGTTTAGCGCAACTTTTTGAGTATAATAATAACAATAACGTAAATGTTGGGGGGGGGGGGGGGGAGGAGTCACTAGTATTGTAAGTGCTTTGTGTCATTTTACATTATGAAAAAAAACAGTGATGGAAGCACTGTGTATTTTGCAGTAGTGTGTTAGTTATGTAGTTATGTGTATATCAGAGACTTTATGAATAGTGTTACTTAGTGGACCGCAACACACCCACTGATAGTGTTACTTAGTGGACCGGAAACACCCATGATAATGTTACTTAGTGGACGGAAACAACCCACTGATAGTGTTACTTAGTGGGACCGGAAACAAAACCCCCTGATAATGTTACTTAGTGGACCGGAACACACCACTGATAGTGTTTTCTTAGTGGACCGGAACCACCCATGATAATGTTACTTAGTGGACCCCAACACACCCACTGATAGTGTTACTTTGTGGACCCGGGAAAACACCAATGATAATGTTACTTAGTGGACCGGAAAAAACACCCATGATAGTGTTACTTAGTGGACCGGAACAAAACCCATGATAATGTTAGTGGACCGGAACACACCCTGATAATGTTACTTAGTGGACCGGAACACACCACTGATATGTTACTTAGTGGACCGGAACACACCCACTGATAGTGTTACTTAGTGGACCGGAACAACCCATGTAATGTTACTTAGTGGACCGGAACAACCCACTGATAATGTTACTTAGTGGACGGGAAAACACCCATGATAATTTACTTAGGTTTGGGCCGGAAAAACACCCATGATAATGTTACTTAGTGGACCGGAACCCAACCACTGATAGTGTTACTTAGTGGACCGGAAACACACCCACGATAGTGTTACTTAGTGGCCGGAACACCACCCACTGATAATGTTATTAGTGGACGGAACACACCCACTGATAATGTTTTCTTAGTGGACCCGGAACAACCCACTGATAATGTTACTTAGTGGACCCGGGAAAACACCACTGATAATGTTACTTAGTGGACCGCAAACACCCACTGATAATGTTACTTAGTGGACCCCAACCACCCATGATAGTGTTACTTGTGAGCAAAACCCCTGATGTGTTATATACCCCAACCAACCATGATCAGTGTTACTTGTGGACGGAAAAACCACCCACGATAATTATTAAGTGAGGAAACAACACTGATAAAGTACTTAGTGGAACGCAACACAACTGATAATGTTACTTGATGGACCGCACACACCATGATAATGTTACTTAGTGGACCGGAACACACCACTGATAATGTTACTTAGTGGACGCAACACACCCACTGATATGTTTCTTAGTGGACCGGAACACACCCACTGATAATGTTACTAGTGGACGACACACCCATGATAATGTTACTTAGTGGACCGCAACACACCACTTTATAGTGTTTTCTTAGTGGACGAACACACCCATGATGGTTTCTTAGTGGGCCGCAAAACACCACTGATAGTGTTACTTAGTGGACGGAACACACCACTGATAATGTTACTTAGTGGACCGGACACACCACTGATAATGTTTACTTAGTGGACCGCAACACACCACTGATAATTTCTTGTGGACCCCAACAACCCTGATAGTG
>NC_069479.1:3066521-3176521 GCF_026875155.1 Cherax quadricarinatus
AGACACGGTGCACCTTGTGTTGGTGAGACACGGGGCACCTTGTGTTGGTGGGACACGAGGCACCTTGTGTTGGTGGGACACGAGGCACCTTGTGTTGGTGGGACACTGCGTACCTTGTGTTGGTGGGACACTGCACACCTTATGATGGTGAGACACGGGGCACCTTGTGTTGGTGAGACACGGGGCACCTTGTGTTGGTGGGACACGGGCACCTTGTGTTGGTGGGACACGGGCACCTTGTGTTGGTGGGACACGGGGCACTTTGTGTTGGTGGGACAAGGGGCACCTTGTGTTGATGGGACACTGCACACCTTGTGTTGGTGGGACAACGGGCACCTTTTGATGGGACACTGGGCACCTTGTGTTGGTGGGACACAGGGCACCTTGTGTTGGTGGGACACTGGGTACCTTGTTTTGGTGGGACACTGGGTACCTTGTGTTGGTGAGACACGGTGCACCTTGTGTTGGTGAGACACGCGGCACCTTGTGTTGGTGAGACACGGGGCACCTTGTGTTGGTGAGACACGGCACACCTTGTGTTGGTGAGACACGGGGCACCTTGTGTTGGTGAGACACGGGGCACCTTGTGATGGTGAGACACGGGGCACCTTGTGTTGGTGGGACACAGAGCACCTTGTTTTGGTGAGAAACGGGGCACCTTGTGTTGGTGAGACACGGGGTACCTTGTGTTGGTGAGACACGGGGTACCTTGCGTTGGTGAGACACGGGGTACCTTGTGTTGGTGAGACACGGGGCACCTTGTGTTGGTGGGACACAGAGCACCTTGTGTTGGTGAGACACGGGGTATCTTGTGTTGGTGAGACACGGGGTACCTTGTGTTGGTGAGACACGGGGTACCTTGTGTTGGTGAGACACGGGGTACCTTGTGTTGGTGAGACACGGGGTACCTTGTGTTGATGAGACACGGGGTACCTTGTGTTGGTGAGACACGGGGCACCCTGTGTTGGTGAAACACGACACACATTGTGTTGGTGGCAGTAACCCCATACCCATCCTGTGGGCGGTTGTCACCCCATACCCATCCTGTGGGCGGTTGTCACCCCATATCCATCCTGTGGGCGGTTGTCACCCCATACCCATTCTGTGGGCGGTTGTCACCCCTTACCCATCCTGTGGGTAGTAGTCACCCCATACCCATCCTGAGGGTGGTAGGCACCCCATACCCATACTGTGGGCGGTATTCACCCCATACCCATCCTGTGGGCGGTAGACACCCCATACCCATCCTGTGGGTGGTAGTGACCCCTTATCCATCGTGTGGGTGGTAGTAACCCCATATCCATCGTGTGGGTGGTATTCACCCCATGTCCATCCTTTGGGTGGAAGTCACCCCACATCCATCCTGTGGGTGGTAGTCACCCCATATCTATCCTGTGGGTGGTATTCACCCCATGTCCATCCTTTGGGTGGAAGTCACCCCACATCCATCCTGTGGATGGTGGTCACCCTATACCCATCCTGTGGGTGGTAGTCACCCCATACCCATCCTGTGGGTGCTAGTCACCCCATACCCATGCTGTGGGTGGTAGTCACCCCATATCCATCCTGTGGATGGTGGTCACCTTATACCCATCCTGTGGGTGGTAGTCACCCCATTCCCATCCTGTGGGTGGTAGTCACCCCATACCCATCCTGTGGGTGGTAGTCACCACATACCCATCCTGAGGGTGGTAGTCACCACATATCCATCCTGTGGGTGGTAGTCACCACATACCCATCCTGTGGGTGGTTGTCACCCCATACCCATCCTTTGGGTGGAAGTCACCCCACATCCATCCTGTGGGTGGCAGTCACCTCATACCCATCCTGTGGGTGGCAGTCACCCCATACCCATCCTGTGGGTGGTAGTCACCCCATACCCATCCTGTGGGTGGTAGTCACCCCATATCCATCCTGTGGGTGGTAGTCACCCCATACCCATCCTGTGGGTGGTAGTCACCACATACCCATCCTGTGGGTGGTAGTCACCACATACCCATCCTGTGGGTGGTAGTCACCCCATACCCATCCTGTGGGTGGTAGTTACCCCATACCCATCCTGTGGGTGGTAGTCACCCCATACCCATCATGTGGGTGGTAGTCACCCCATATCCATCCTGTTGATGGTGGTCACACTATATCCATCCTGTGGGTGGTAGTCACCCCATACCCATCCTGTGGGTGGTAGTCACCCCATATACATTCTGTGGATGGTGGTCACCCTATACCCATCCTGTAGGTGGTAGTCACCCCATACCCATCCTGTGGGTGGCAGTCATCCTATACCCATCATATGGGTGGCAGTCACCCCATACCCATCCTGTGGGTGGCAGTCACCCCATACCCATCCTGTGGGTGGTGGTCAGCACATACCCATCCTGTGGGTGGTAGTCACCACATACCCATCCTGTGGGTGGTAGTCACCACATACCCATCCTGTGGGTGGTAGTCACCACATACCCATCCTGTGGGTGGTAGTCACCACATACCCATCCTGTGGGTGGTAGTCACCCCATACCCATCCTATGGATGGTAGTCACCGCATACCCATCGTGTGGGTGGTAGTCACCATATACCCATCGTGTGGGTGGTAGTCACCACATACCCATCGTGTGGGTGGTAGTCACCACATACCCATCGTGTGGGTGGTAGTCACCACATACCCATCCTGTGGGTGGTAGTCACCACATACCCATCCTGTGGGTGGTAGTCACCACATACCCATCGTGTGGGTGGTAGTCACCACATACCCATCGTGTGGGTGGTAGTCACCACATACCCATCGTGTGGGTGGTAGTCACCACATACCCATCGTGTGGGTGGTAGTCACCACATACCCATCGTGTGGGTGGTAGTCACCACATACCCATCGTGTGGGTGGTAGTCACCACATAACCCATCGTGTGGGTGGTAGTCACCACATACCCATCGTGTGGGTGGTAGTCACCACATACCCATCGTGTGGGTGGTAGTCACCACATACCCATCGTGTGGGTGGTAGTCACCACATACCCATCGTGTGGGTGGTAGTCACCACATACCCATCGTGTGGGTGGTAGTCACCACATACCCATCGTGTGGGTGGTAGTCACCACATACCCATCGTGTGGGTGGTAGTCACCACATACCCATCGTGTGGGTGGTAGTCACCACATACCCATCGTGTGGGTGGCAGTCACCCCATACCCAGCATATGGGTGGCAGTCACCCCATACCTATCGTGTGGGTGGTAGTCACCACATACCCATCGTGTGGGTGGTAGTCACCACATACCCATCGTGTGGGTGGTAGTCACCACATACCCATCGTGTGGGTGGCAGTCACCCCATACCCAGCATATGGGTGGCAGTCACCCCATACCCATCGTGTGGGTGGTAGTCACCACATACCCATCGTGTGGGTGGTAGTCACCACATACCCATCGTGTGGGTGGCAGTCACCACATACCCATCGTGTGGGTGGCAGTCACCACATACCCATCGTGTGGGTGGTAGTCACCACATACCCATCGTGTGGGTGGTAGTCACCACATACCCATCGTGTGGGTGGTAGTCACCACATACCCATCGTGTGGGTGGTAGTCACCACATACCCATCGTGTGGGTGGCAGTCACCACATACCCATCGTGTGGGTGGTAGTCACCACATACCCATCCTGTGGGTGGTAGTCACCACATACCCATCGTGTGGGTGGCAGTCACCACATACCCATCGTGTGGGTGGTAGTCAAAACATCACAGAGGTACATAAAGGTAATAAGCTCCAGGTTGATCTGGACACAATCCTGACAACTTATAAAGGTAATTAATCGTTTATAATGCTATACATGGTTACAATATTATGGTGAGCAATGTTAGTGTACCTTTGTACGTGTAGCCAAGTACACAATGTTAGTGTACCTTTGTACGTGTAGCCAAGTACGCAATGTTAAGTGTACCTTTGTACGTGTAGCCAAGTACACAATGTTAGTGTACGTTTGTACGTGTAGCCAAGTACACAATGTTAAGTACCTTTGTACGTGTAGCCAAGTACACAGTGTTAGTGTACGTTTGTACGTGTAGCCAAGTACACAATGTTAGTGTACCTTTGTACGTGTAGCCAAGTACACAATGTTAGTGTACGTTTGTACGTGTAGCCAAGTACACAATGTTAGTGTACCTTTGTACGTGTAGCCAAGTACACAATGTTAGTGTACCTTTGTACGTGTAGCCAAGTACACAATGTTAGTGTACCTTTGTACGTGTAGCCAAGTACACAATGTTAGTGTACCTTTGTACGTGTAGCCAAGTACACAATGTTAGTGTACCTTTGTACGTGTAGCCAAGTACACAATGTTAGTGTACGTTTGTACGTGTAGCCAAGTACACAATGTTAGTGTACCTTTGTACGTGTAGCCAAGTACACAATGTTAGTGTACCTTTGTACGTGTAGCCAAGTACACAATGTTAGTGTACCTTTGTACGTGTAGCCAAGTACACAATGTTAGTGTACTTTGTACGTGTAGCCAAGTACACAATGTTAGTGTACCTTTGTACGTGTAGCCAAGTACACAATGTTAGTGTACCTTTGTACGTGTAGCCAAGTACACAATGTTAGTGTACCTTTGTACGTGTAGCCAAGTACACAATGTTAGTGTACCTTTGTACGTGTAGCCAAGTACACAATGTTAGTGTACCTTTGTACGTGTAGCCAAGTACACAATGTTAGTGTACCTTTGTACGTGTAGCCAAGTACACAACACATGCGTCTGGGCAGGTTTTTGAAACTGTAATTATCAATAGTGAGTACCAGCAAGTGTACTAACATTGGCGGGTGTATGTTGGCATGCGCGGGTGTATGTTGGCATGCGCGGGTGTATGTTGGCATGCGCGGGTGTATGTTGGCATGCGCGGGTGTATGTTGGCATGCGCGGGTGTATGTTGGCATGCGCGGGTGTATGTTGGCATGCGCGGGTGTATGTTGCCATACGCGGGTGTATGTTGCCATGCGCGGGTGTATGTTGGCATGCGCGGGTGTATGTTGCCATGCGCGGGTGTATGTTGCCATGCGCGGGTGTATGTTGGCATGCGCGGGTGTATGTTGGCATGCGCGGGTGTATGTTGGCATGCGCGGGTGTATGTTGCCATGCGCGGGTGTATGTTGGCATGCGCGGGTGTATGTTGGCATTCGCGGATGTTGGCATGCGCGGGTGTATGTTGCCATGCGCGGGTGTATGTTGGCATGCGCGGGTGTATGTTGCCATGCGCGGGTGTATGTTGGCATGCGCGGGTGTATGTTGCCATGCGCGGGTGTATGTTGGCATGCACGGGTGTATGTTGCCATGCGCGGGTGTATGTTGCCGTGCGCGGGTGTATGTTGGCATGCGCGGGTGTATGTTGCCATGCGCGGGTGTATGTTGCCATGCGCGGGTGTATGTTGGCATGCGCGGGTGTATGTTGCCATGCACGGGTGTATGTTGCCATTCACGGGTGTATGTTGGCATGCGCGGGTGTATGTTGGCATGCGCGGGTGTATGTTGGCATGCGCGGGTGTATGTTGCCATGCGCGGGTGTATGTTGCCATGTGCGGGTGTATTTTGTAATGCGCGGGTGTATGTTGGCATGCGCGGGTGTATGTTGCCATGCGCGGGTGTACATGTTGCCATGCGCGGGTGTATGTTGCCATGCGCGGGTGTATGTTGGCATTCACGGGTGTATGTTGGCATGCATGGGTGTATGTTGGCATGCGCTGGTGTATGTTGGCATGCGCGGGTGTATGCTGGCATGTGTGGGTGTATGTTGCCATGCGCGGGTGTATGTTGCCATGCGCGGGTGTATGTTGCCATGCGCGGGTGTACATGTTGCCATGCGCGGGTGTATTTTGCCATGCGCGGGTGTATGTTCGCATGCGCGGGTGTATGTTGCAATGCGCGGGTGTATGTTGCCATGCGTGAGTGTTGCCATGCGTGGGTGTATATTGCCATGCGTGGGTGTATGTTGCCATGCGCGGGTGTATGTTGGCATGCGTGGGTGTATGTTGCCATGCGCAGGTGTATGTTGGCATGCGTGGGTGTATGTTGCCATGCGAGGGTGTATGTTGCCATGCGAGGGTGTATGTTGGCATGCGCGGGTGTATGTTGTCATGCGCAGGTGTATGTTGCCATGCGCAGGTGTATGTTGGCATGCGCGGGTGTATGTTGGCATGCGCGAGTGTATGTTGGCATGCACGGGTGTATGTTGGCATGCGCGGGTGTATGTTGGCATGCGCGGGTGTATGTTGGCATGCGCAGGTGTATGTAGCGATGCGCGGGTGTATGTTGCCATGCGTGGGTGTATGTTGGCATGATCGGGTGTATGTTGGCATGCGCGGGTGTATGTTGGCATGCACGGGTGTATGTTGGCATGCACGGGTGTATGTTGCCATGCGCGGGTGTATGTTGGCATGCGCGGGTGCATGTTGACATGCGCGGGTGTATGTTGCCATGCACGGGTGTATTTTGCCATGTGCGGGTGTATGTTGGCATGCGCGGGTATGTTGCCATGCGCGGGTGTACATATTGCCATGCGCGGGTGTATGTTGGCATGCGCAGGTGTATGTTGGCTTGTGCGGGTGTATGTTGGCATGCGCGGGTGTATGTTGGCATGCGCAGGTGTATGTTGACATGCATGGGTGTATGTTGCCATGCACGGGTGTATGTTGCCATGCGCGGGTGTATGTTGGCATGTGCGGGTGTATGTTGCCATGCGCGGGTGTAGCCATGCGCGGGTGTATGTTGCCATGCGAGGGTGTATGTTGCCATGCGCGGGTGTATGTTGCCATTCGCGGGTGTATGTTGCCATGCGCGGGTGTATTTTGCCGTGCGCGGGTGTATTTTGGCATGCACGGGTATGTTGCCATGCGCGGGTGTACATGTTGCCATGTGCGGGTGTATGTTGGCATGCGCGGGTGTATGTTGGCATGCGCGGGTGTATGTTGGCATGCGTGGGTGTATGTTGGCATGCCCGGGTGTATGTTGCCATGCGTGGGTGTATGTTGCCATGTGCGGGTGTATGTTGGCATGCGTGGGTGTATGTTGCCATGCGCGGGTGTAGCCATGCGCGGGTGTGTTGGCATGCGTGGGTGTATGTTGCCATGTGCAGGTGTATGTTGCCATGTGCGGGTGTATGTTGGCATGCACGGGTGTATGTTGGCATGCACGGGTGTATGTTGCCATGCGCGGGTGTATGTTGCCATGCGCTGGTGTATGTTGCCATGCGTGGGTGTATGTTGCCATGCGCAGGTGTATGTTGACATGCGTGGGTGTATGTTGCCATTCGCGGGTGTATGTTGCCATGCGCGGGTGTATGTTGGCATGCGCGGGTGTATGTTGCCATGCGCGGGTGTATGTTGCCATGCGCGGGTGTATGTTGGCATGCGCGGGTGTATGTTGGCATGCGCGGGTGTATGTTGCCATGCGCAGGTGTATGTTGCCATGCGCAGGTGTATGTTGGCATGCGCGGGTGTATGTTGCCATGCGCGGGTGTATGTTGCCATGCGCGGGTGTATGTTGCCATGCGCGGGTGTATGTTGGCATGCGCGGGTGTGTGTTGCCATGCGCGGGTGTATGTTGCCATGCGCGGGTGTATGTTGCCATGCACAGGTGTATGTTGCTATGCGCAGGTGTATGTTGCCATGCGCAGGTGTTATGTTGGCATGCGCGGTGTATGTTGCCATGCGCGGGTGTATGTTGCCATGCGCGGGTGTATGTTGGCATGCGCGGGTGTATGTTGGCATGCGCGGGTGTATGTTGGCATGCGCGGGTGTATGTTGCCATACGCGGGTGTATGTTGCCATACGTGGGTGTATGTTGCCATACGCGGGTGTATGTTGCCATACGCGGGTGTATGTTGCCATGCGTGGGTGTATGTTGGCATGCGCGGGTGTATGTTGGCATACGCGGGTGTATGTTGGCATACGCGGGTGTATGTTGGCATACGCGGGTGTATGTTGGCATACGCTGGTGTATGTTGCCGTGCACAGGATCGACCCTGTGACCTTCCAGTGTTGACCTGAAAGCTCTGACTTAAGGAGCTGAGTGCACTCCACACAAAAGCTTGAACTGTTTACCCCTCAAGGAAGGTTCCTTGATGTTGGTGAGGGGCTCTTGATTTAGGGAATTGGATCTGTGCTCCAGTTCCCCGAATTAAGCCTGAATGCCTTCCACATCCCCCCCCAGGCGCTGTATAATCCTCCGGGTTTAGCGCTTCCCCCTTGATTGTAACAATAATAATAATTGAACTGTTTACTTATCCAGGAACTCTAACAACAATGTTAGTTTCTGTCAGCATGTTAAATTTATCGCCATAAATTAAGAAATTAATCATTACAATCATAAATTAACAATTATCTTCTTTGTCATTGTAAATTAAGACTCACAATATATAATGATGTTATTATATTACGTCTTACGTCCATAATTCTGCCCATCTTGTACATTATATGTCATCGTATTTTTTTCCCACAAAATATCAATATTTTTTAGTTATTTAGGCAAAACGATGTGATTAACCGAGAGGTGTGTATTATCTAGTGTATATACACCGAGAGGTGTGTATTATCTAGTGTATATACACCGAGTGTGTGTATTATCTAGTGTATTACACCGAGTGGTGTGTATTATCTAGTGTATACACCGAGAGGTGTGTATTTCTAGTGTATATACACCGAGTGGTGTGTATTATTAGTGTTTATTACACCGAGAGGTGTGTATTATCTAGTGTATATACACCGAGTGGTGTGTATTATCTAGTGTATATACACCGAGAGGTGTGTATTATCTAGTGTATATACACCGAGAGGTGTGTATTATCTAGTGTATATACACCGAGAGGTGTGTATTATCTAGTGTATATACACCGAGTGGTGTGTATTATCTAGTGTATATACACCGAGAGGTGTGTATTATCTGTGTATTATACACCGAGAGGTGTGTATTATTAGTGTATATACACCGAGAGGTGTGTATTTCTAGTTGTATATACACCGAGAGGTGTGTATTATCTAGTGTATATACACCGAGTGGTGTGTATTATCTAGTGTATATACACCGAGAGGTGTGTATTATCTAGTGTATATACACCGAGAGGTGTGTATTATCTAGTGTATATACACCGAGTGGTGTGTATTATCTAGTGTATATACACCGAGAGGTGTGTAAATTTTCTAGTGTATATTTCACCGAGAGGTGTGTATTATCTAGGTATATACACCGAGAGGTGTGATTATCTAGTGTTATACACCCAGAGGTGTGTATTCTTGTGTATATACACCGAGAGGTGTGTATTTTCTAGTGTATATTTCACGAGTGGTGTGTATTATCTAGTGTAATATACACCGAGAGGTGTGTATTATCTAGTGTATTTACACAGAGAGGTGTGTATTTTCTAGTGTATATACACCGAGGGTGTGTATTATCTAGTGCATATACACCGAGAGGTGTGTAAATTATCTAGTGTATATACACCCAGAGGTGTGTATTATTAGTGTATATACACCGAGAGGGGGTGTATTATCTAGTGTATATTACCGAGAGGGGTGTAATATCTAGTGTATTTCCGGAGAGGTGTGTATTATCTAGTTATTACACCGAAGTGGTGTGTATTATCTAGTGTATATACACCGGAGGTGTGTATTATTAGTGTATATACACCGAGAGGTGTGTATATCAGTGTATAACACCGAGAGGTGGTATTATCTAGTGTATATACACCGAGAGGTGTGTATTATCTAGTGTATATACACCGAGAGGTGTGTATTATCTAGTGTATATACACCGAGAGGTGTGTATTATTAGTGTATAACACGAAGGTGTGTATTATCTAGGTATTACAGAGAGGTGTGTATTATTTTAGTGTATATACACCGAGAGGTGTGTATTATTAGTGTATTTTCACCGAGAGGTGTGTATATCTAGTGTATATACACCGAAATGGTGTGTATTAATCTAGTTGTATTTTACACCGAGGGTGTGTATTATTTTAGTGTATATACCCCCGAGAGGTGTGTATTATCTAGTGTATATACACCGAGAGGTGTGTATTATCTAGTGTATATACACCGAGAGGTGTGTATTATCTAGTGTATATACACCGAGAGGTGTGTATTATCCAGTGTATATACACCGAGAGGTGTGTATTATCCAGTGTATATACACCGAGAGGTGTGTATTATCTAGTGTATATACACCGAGAGGTGTGTATTATCTAGTGTATATACACCGAGAGGTGTGTATTATCTAGTGCATATACACCGAGAGGTGTGTATTATCTAGTGTATATACACCCAGAGGTGTGTATTATTCTAGTGTATATACACGAGAGGTGTGTATTATCCAGTGTATATACACCGAGAGGTGTGTATTATCCAGTGTATATACACCGAGAGGTGTGTATTATCCAGTGTATATACACCGAGAGGGGTGGTTATCCAGTGTATATACACCGAGAAAGGGGTGTATTATCCAGTGTATATACACCGAGAGGTGTGTATTATCCAGTGTATATACACCGAGAGGTGTGTATTATCCTGTGTATATACACCGAGAGGTGTGTATTATCCAGTGTATATACACCGAGAGGTGTGTATTACCAGTGTTTACACCGAGAGGTGTGTATTATCCTGTGTATATACACCGAGAGGTGTGTATTATCCTGTGTATATACACCGAGAGGTGTGTATTATCCTGTGTATATACACCGAGAGGTGTGTATTATCCTGTGTATATACACCCAGAGGTGTGTATTATCCTGGTATAACACCGGGGGTGTGTATTATCCTGTGTATATACACCGAGAGGTGGGGTATTATCCTGTGTATATACACCCGGGGGTGTGTATTATCCGTGTATATACACCGAGAGGTGTGTGTTTATCCTGTGTATATACAACGAGAGGTGTGTATTATCCAGTGTATATACACCGAGAGGTGTGTATTATCCAGTGTATATACACCGAGAGGTGTGTATTATCCAGTGTATATACACCGAGAGGTGTGTATTATCCTGTGTATATACACCTAGAGTTCAATATAATCTTTATCAGTAAATAAGGTATATATGAGAGGTGGTGGAGAGGTTACTTACAGACTTAATGACTCTCATATTTGCGCAGAAGAAAGTATAAACAACTTTAGTTGTTTATAAACATTTGTAAAAATATGGTAATAATCCCCTTGGAAACCCATCCAAAGGTTGGTAGACAGCAACCACCCAGGGAGGTACTACCGTCCTGCCAAGTGAGTGTAAAACGGAAACCTGTAATTGTTTTACATGATGGTAGGATTGCTGGTGTCCATTTTTCTGTCTCATACACATGCAAGATTTCAGGTACGTCTTGCTACTTCTACTTACAATTAGGTCACACTACACATACATGTACAAGCATATATATACACACCCCTTTGGGTTTTCTTCTATTTCTTTCTAGTTTTGTTCTTGGTTTATTTGCTTTTATCCTCAAGAGACTGGTCAAACAGACGGGCCCGGGGGCGTTGACCCCCGGAACTCTCTCCAGGGGGAAACCCACTATCTATTATACCCGAAACCTATATATTTTTTTTATGTTCTGTCCTAGTTTCGTCTCATATCCTTCCAAATTTTGCTTCTTTTTGGCCACGGAATTTTTTAAGTAGTCACTTAGGCTGGCAAAAACCTGAGGTGGCATTATAAACTACAAATGCAGTATTAATGTTGATCCTTATTGACTACGTTGTCGCACCACACAGTGGGCTTTTTCCAAGGCGGACTGAAACGCCCACTGTGTGGGCGAAACGTAGTCAATAAAGGATCACACCAATACCTATTTGTTTTTTATTGCCATTGTGTCCGGTATTTATATACCCATTTATTTCCAAAAACCTGAGGTATAATCCGCTGTTAAGTCCCACGTCAGGATAGGTACTGGTACGTCAACCCCTGGGAAGGCAGTTGGTACTGCCTTCCCATGGTTGACGTTTTTGACTGACGTCAAACCTCCAGTTTTTCCGTTCTTTTACCAAATTTGTTTTTTTTAAGTATACATTAAAGTTCAGTTACTTAGAATCATTTAGTTGTTTAGTTTAGTTAATCTAGGTTAGCATAAGTTACATTTGATTAGGCGAGTTACGTTTGGCTAGACTGGAGTATACCTGGAGAGAGTTCCGGGGGTCAACGCCCCCGAGGCCCGGTCTGTGACCAGGCCTCATGGTGGATCAGAGCCTGATCAACCAGGCTGTTACTGCTGGCTGCACGCGATGCAACGTAAGAGCCACAGCCCGGCTGGTCAGGTACCGACTTCAGGTGCTTGTCCAGTGCCAGCTTGAAGACAGCCAGGGGTCTATTGGTAATCCCCCTTATGTATGCTGGGAGGCAGTTGAACAGTCTCGGGCCCCTGACACTTATTGTATTGTCTCTTAACGTGCTAGTGACACCCCTGCTTTTCATTGGGGGGATGTTGCATCGTCTGCCGAGTCTTTTGCTTTCGTTGTGACTGATTTTCGTGTGCAAGTTCGGTACTAGTCCCTCTAGGATTTTCCAGGTGTATATAATCATGTATCTCTCCCGCCTGCGTTCCAGGGAGTACAGGTTCAGGAACTTCAAGCGGCCCCAGTAATTGAGGTTTTTTATCCCCGTTAGGGCGCGCTGTGAAGGTTCTCTGTACATTTTCTAGGTCAGCAGTTTCTCCTGCCTTGAAAGGTGGTGTTAGTGTGCAGCAATATTCCAGCCTAGATAGAACAAGCGACCTGAAGAGTGTCATCATGGGCTTGGCATCCCTAGTTTTGAAGGTTCTCATTATCCATCCTGTCATTTTTCTAGCAGATGTGATTGATACAATGTTATGGTCCTTGAAGGTGAGATCCTCCGACATGATCACTCCCAGGTCTTTGACGTTGGTTTTTCGCTCTATTTTGAGGAAGGAATTTGTTTTGTACTCTGATATAGTTTTAATTTCCTCATGTTTACCATATCGGAGTAATTTAAAATTTTCATCGTTGAACTTCATATTGTTTTCCGTAGCCCATGTTAGGTTAGGTTACGTAAATCCATAAAATAGTTTGCATAAATAATCAGCAGCAAAATGTCGTTATAACGACGATTCTTGCGTTTTGGACCATTGTTACGTCACAGTTGAGGCGAGAAGAAGAGAGGAACCTCGACGACAGGTCGAGAGGGAGACGGAAAGGTGCATTAGTAGCAGTAAATGTAGTAGTAGTAATTGTAGTAGTAATAATAATGGTAGCATTAATAGTTGCAGTAATAGTAGTAGGAGTAATTGTATTAGCAGTAATTGAAGTGGTATTAGTAGTAGTGGTAGAAGTAATTGTAGTAGTAGCAGTAGTAAAAGTGTTAGTAATTTAAGTAGTAGCAGTGGTAATACTAGTAGTAATTGTAGTTGTAGAGGTAATAGTAGTAGCAGCAGTGGTAGTGCGGGTGGAAGAATTAGCAACAATAGTAGTACTAGTAATGATATAGTAGTAGTAATTGTAATAGTACTGGTAGGAGAAATGGTAGTACTAGCGGGAGAAGTGACAAGGTGTGTAGTTATAGTGACAGAGATAGTAATATTTGTGATAGTAACAGTGGTAGTAGTACTAATAGTTGTATTACTAATAGCAGTAATAATAATAGTAGTAGTAATAGTAGTAGTAGTAGGATTAATATTTAGAAGAACGGTGAAGCGCTGCGGAAGAACTACTGGCCCAGGCCAGACAGGACATCACTCCCAAGGTCCACTTGCTGAGGCTAGAAAAGGAAGCAAGAGTGAGAGAAACCGGAAGACAGGAGAAGCAAAAGAATTTAAGAAGACAAGTTAAGAGGCAAGAGTTCTGGAGATTTGAGGATTTGTTAATGTGTTGAGAAAGGTAGATACCTTCAGAATTATACACAGGACTAAGATTCATGTTAGGAATGTTGTGTGTAATTGCTGATTCAACTAGGCGGCGTCTGTGAAGCCTAGAAAATGGGTCGAAAAGTTAAGCAGAGGACCAGAGAACAGGATAGCAGTCATCACTTGAGAGAAAAGAGCATTGTTGGAGTTGCCAAGAGAACTCTTGGCTTGTACTCTTGATGCCTGTCAGAAATGGAACGCCCAGTTTCACTAAAGTAATGGACATAAGGAATAGGAAATAGACCAGAAGGAAAAGTATGAACAATATTACTAGCTTACTAGATTACAATTCGTAGTAATCTAGTTCAAACTTCTCTTCCTGCCACTGATGCTTCCGGTGTCTACTTCATTTCCTTCTCTTCTTCGTCCTCTTGAATATTTTCCTGCATCTTGCAGCTCGCTTTCTGTCAGACTTAACGAACATTAAGGAAATGTTCATAGAGGTAACATTCTTCCTGTTAGCTACACCTCTAATAAAAATATCTTTCCCATCTTCTAGCCTTCACAAACGCCGTCTTATTGCTTCTGGCTTTGCCTTTCTCAACACATCAAATTCTCTAAACTTTTTAATACTCGTGACTTGACCTTACTATTGCCTCCTTTCTTCTTGTTCTGTCTACTATATTTGCTTTTCCTGTCTTCTGACTTTCCTTTTACTTATTTCTTTTCTTCCTTGCTTGGTCCTGTAGCTTGTCTGTGGTTCTTGATCTCCATGGGAAGAAATGTTATGTGAATGTTGAGGTTGAGAGGTACTTTTGTTGTTCTGTCACACTGGCGTTGCTCATAGCATCTGTAGTGCTCCTCTGTTGTTTATGAATTGTTCTGACCACGATAATTCTTGATTTTTTTGCTAAAATGAATATCTAAAATAAGGAAATCGGTAAAACACGCCGCACTCTGTCTGGCAACGAGGTAGCCAACGAAGATTGGGAAAGCGGTTTGTCTTTTCTGTAAGATCACTGTAAGGAGGTGATATCATTATATGCGGAACAGCTACTGTAAAAAAAAATATTGAAATTTCAAGTGCTTTCGTGACTTCTCACATTATCAAGGAACTATAAAATTGGAAGGTTAACAGGAAGGCATAAGGACGAGACTACACCTCACTGCCACCCCCAACAACACCTAACGATTTATGATGATATGGGTAGGTAGTCAGTGATCCCTGAAACACGGCTTATATTCTACCAAAAAAATTGTCTAATATATCTTCAGTTCTTCCCAAATTTTATTAATTATAAATGAATCCAATTTATATAAACCAAGAACAATATTCATATTTTCAAAACTACTTTTTATGAGACATGATTCAATTATATTCCTGTCGAATATTGTGAGAAGTCACGAAACCCTTGGAACTGCACTATTTTTTCAATGGTTATTCTCTATATGGTTGTTCTCTCTTTTTCTCTCTCTCTCTCTCTCATATATATATATATATATATATATATATATATATATATATATATATATATATATATATATATATATATATATATATATATATATATATATGTCATTCCGAATAGGTACAACTTGCGATTTGGGATTCAATAGCAACGCTCTTCTTGTCGAATAAGGCAAGCAAATATTTGTGTAGGCAATAATTTCGCAAAAATCATTCTGAACCTAAGAAATCGTTCTGAACCTAGAGATGCTGCATGATGCAACATCTCCATCAGCATGATGCAGCATCTCCGGTAGCATGACGCAGCATCTCCAGCAGCATGATGCAGCATCTCCGGTAGCATGACGCAGCATCTCCAGCAGCATGATGCAGCAGCTCCAGCAGCATGATGCAGCATCTCCAGCAGCATGATGCAGCATCTCCAGCAGCATGATGCAGCATCTCCGGTAGCATGACGCAGCATCTCCAGCAGCATTATGCAGCATCTCCGGTAGCATGATGCAGCATCTCCGGTAGCATGACGCAGCATATCCAGCAGCATGATGCAGCATCTCCAGCAGCATGCTGCAGCATCTCCAGCAGCATGATGCAGCAGCTCCAGCAGCATGATGCAGCATCTCCAGCAGCATGATGCAGCATCTCCAGCAGCATGATGCAGCATCTCCAGCAGCATGATGTAGCATCTCCAGCAGCATGATACAGCATCTACAGCAGCATGATACAGCATCTCCAGCAGCATGATGCAGCAGCTCCAGCAGCATGATGCAGCAGCTCCAGCAGCATGATGCAGCATCTCCAGCAGCATGATGCAGCATCTCCAGCAGCATGATGCAGCATCTCCAGCAGCATGATGTAGCATCTCCAGCAGCATGATACAGCATCTCCAGCAGCATGATGCAGCAGCTCCAGCAGCATGATGCAGCAGCTCCAGCAGCATGATGCAGCAGCTCCAGCAGCATGATGCAGCAGCTCCAGCAGCATGATGCAGCATCTCCAGCAGCATGATGCAGCATGATGCAGCATCTCCAGCAGCATGATGCAGCATCTCCAGCAGCATGCTGCAGCATCTCCAGCAGCATGATGCAGCAGCTCCAGCAGCATGATGCAGCATCTCCAGCAGCATGATGCATCTCCAGCAGCATACTGAAGCATCTCCAGCAGCATGATGCAGCATCTCCAGCAGCATGATG
The DNA here is from genome assembly GCF_026875155.1 of Cherax quadricarinatus. Classification (NCBI taxonomy): domain Eukaryota; kingdom Metazoa; phylum Arthropoda; class Malacostraca; order Decapoda; family Parastacidae; genus Cherax; species Cherax quadricarinatus. The sequence continues at coordinate 3,083,000 of NC_069479.1, forward strand.
CAGCATCTACAGCAGCATGATGCAGCATCTCCAGCAGCATGACGCATCTCCAGCAGCATACTGAAGCATCTCCAGCAGCATGATGCAGCTTCTCCAGCATGATGCTGCATCTCCAGCAGGATGCTGCAGCATCTCCAGCATGATGCAGCATCTCCAGCAGCATGCTGCAGCATCTCCAGCATGCTGCAGCATCTCCAGCATGATGCAGCATCTCCAGCAGCATGATGCAGCATCTCCAGCAGCATGATGCAGCATCTCCAGCAGCATGATGCAGCATCTCCAGCAGCATGATACAGCATCTCCAGCAGCATGCTGCAGCATCTCCAGCAGCATGATGCAGCATCTCCAGCATGATGCAGCATCTCCAGCAGCATGCTGCATCTCCAGCAGCATGATGCAGCATCTCCAGCAGCATGATGCAACATCTCCATGATGCAGCATCTCCAGCAGCATGATGCAGCATCTCCAGCAGCATGATGCAGCATCTCCAGCAGCATGCTGCAGCATCTCCAGCAGCATGATGCAGCATCTCCAGCAGCATGATGCAGCATCTCCAGCAGCATGATACAGCATCTCCAGCATGATGCAGCATCTCCAGCAGCATGCTGCAGCATCTCCAGCAGCATGCTGCAGCATCTCCAGCAGCATGATGCAGCATCTCCAGCAGCATGATGCAGCATCTCCAGCAGCATGCTGCAGCATCTCCAGCAGCATGATGCAGCATCTCCAGCAGCATGATGCAGCATCTCCAGCAGCATGATGCAGCATCTCCAGCAGCATGCTGCAGCATCTCCAGCAGCATGATGCAGCATCTCCAGCAGCATGATGCAGCATCTCCAGCATTATGCAGCATCTCCAGCAGCATGATGCAGCATCTCCAGCATGATGCAGCATCTCCAGCAGCATGATGCAGCATCTCCGGTAGCATGACGCAGCATCTCCAGCAGCATGATGCAGCATCTCCGGTAGCATGATGCAGCATCTCCGGTAGCATGACGCAGCATATCCAGCAGCATGATGCAGCATCTCCAGCAGCATGCTGCAGCATCTCCAGCAGCATGATGCAGCAGCTCCAGCAGCATGATGCAGCATCTCCAGCAGCATGATGCAGCATCTCCAGCAGCATGATGCAGCATCTCCAGCAGCATGATGTAGCATCTCCAGCAGCATGATACAGCATCTCCAGCAGCATGATACAGCATCTCCAGCAGCATGATGCAGCAGCTCCAGCAGCATGATGCAGCATCTCCAGCAGCATGATGCAGCATCTCCAGCAGCATGATGCAGCATCTCCAGCAGCATGATGTAGCATCTCCAGCAGCATGATACAGCATCTCCAGCAGCATGATACAGCATCTCCAGCAGCATGATGCAGCAGCTCCAGCAGCATGATGCAGCAGCTCCAGCAGCATGATGCAGCAGCTCCAGCAGCATGATGCAGCAGCTCCAGCAGCATGATGCAGCAGCTCCAGCAGCATGATGCAGCATCTCCAGCAGCATGATGCAGCATCTCCAGCAGCATGATGCAGCATCTCCAGCAGCATGCTGCAGCATCTCCAGCAGCATGATGCAGCAGCTCCAGCAGCATGATGCAGCATCTCCAGCAGCATGATGCATCTCCAGCAGCATACTGAAGCATCTCCAGCAGCATGATGCAGCATTTCCAGCAGCATGATGCAGCATCTACAGTAGCATGATGCAGCATCTCCAGCAGCATGATGCATCTCCAGCAGCATACTGAAGCATCTCCAGCAGCATGATGCAGCTTCTCCAGCATGATGCAGCATCTCCAGCAGGATGCTGCAGCATCTCCAGCATGATGCAGCATCTCCAGCAGCATGCTGCAGCATCTCCAGCAGCATGATGCAGCATCTCCAGCAGCATGATGCAGCATCTCCAGCAGCATGATGCAGCATCTCCAGCAGCATGATGCAGCATCTCCAGCAGCATGCTGCAGCATCTCCAGCATGATGCAGCATCTCCAGCAGCATGCAGCATCTCCAGCAGCATGATGCATCTCCAGCAGCATGATGCAGCATCTCCAGCAGCATGATGCAGCATCTCCATGATGCAGCATCTCCAGCAGCATGATGCAGCATCTCCAGCAGCATGATGCAGCATCTCCAGCAGCATGCTGCAGCATCTCCAGCAGCATGATGCAGCATCTCCAGCAGCATGATGCAGCATCTCCATCAGCATGATGCAGCATCTCCAGCAGCATGATACAGCATCTCCAGCATGATGCAGCATCTCCAGCAGCATGCTGCAGCATCTCCAGCAGCATGCTGCAGCATCTCCAGCAGCATGATGCAGCATCTCCAGCAGCATGATGCAGCATCTCCAGCAGCATGCTGCAGCATCTCCAGCAGCATGATGCAGCATCTCCAGCAGCATGATGCAGCATCTCCAGCAGCATGATGCAGCATCTCCAGCAGCATGCTGCAGCATCTCCAGCAGCATGATGCAGCATCTCCAGCAGCATGATGCAGCATCTCCAGCATTATGCAGCATCTCCAGCAGCATGATGCAGCATCTCCAGCATTATGCAGCATCTCCAGCAGCATGCTGCAGCATCTCCAGCAGCATGATGCAGCATCTCCAGCATGCAGCATCTCCAGCAGCATGCAGCATCAGCAGCATGATGCAGCATCTCCAGCATGATGCAGCATCTCCAGCATGATGCAGCATCTCCAGCAGCATGATGCAGCATCTCCAGCAGCATTATGTAGCATCTCCAGCAGCATGATGTAGCATCTCCAGCAGCATGATGTAGCATCTCCAGCAGCATGATGCAGCATCTCCAGCAGCATGCTCTTTCCAGTTGAAGTTTCTTTACAGTTCCATAAGGCTCTAAATTGCTGAGGTTGGTTAGGTTACGTTTGGTTAGATAAAGTTAAGTTAGGTTTGGTTAGGTGTGGTTTGGATAGGTTTTGTTAGGTTAGGTTTGTTTAAGTTAAGTTTGGTTAGGTTAGATTAAGTTAGGTTTGGATAGGTTAGTATGTTTATACATATAGTTAGGATAAACTACGTAAACATATAGAAACAGAAATTTATATGCACGAGCAAATTATAAATTGCAGCAGTGGCACATCTAGCAACGAGGTTGTTATGTGGCACATCTAGCAACGAGGTTGTTACGTGGCACATCTAGCAACGAGGTTGTTACGTGGCACATCTAGCAACGAGGTTGTTACGTGGCACATCTAGCAACGAGGTTGTTACGTGGCACATCTAGCAACGAGGTTGTTACGTGGCACATCTAGCAACGAGGTTGTTATGTGGCACATCTAGCAACGAGGTTGTTACGTGGCACATCTAGCAACGAGGTTGCTACGTGGCACATCTAGCAACGAGGTTGTTACGTGGCACATCTAGCAACGAGGTTGTTACGTGGCACATCTAGCAACGAGGTTGTTACGTGGCACATCTAGCAACGAGGTTGCTACGTGGCACATCTAGCAACGAGGTTGCTACGTGGCACATCTAGCAACGAGGTTGTTAGGTGGCACATCTAGTAACGAGGTTGTTACGTGGCACATCTAGCAACGAGTTGCTACGTGGCACATCTAGCAACGAGGTTGCTACGTGGCACATCTAGCAACGAGGTTGCTACGTGGCAAATCTAGCAACGAGGTTGCTACGTGGCACATCTAGCAACGAGGTTGCTACGTGGCACATCTAGCAACGAGGTTGCTACGTGGCACATCTAGCAACGACGTTGCTACGTGGCACATCTAGCAACGACGTTGCTACGTGGCACATCTAGCAACGACGTTGCTACGTGGCACATCTAGCAACGAGGTTGCTACGTGGCAAATCTAGCAACGAGGTTGCTACATGGCACATCTAGCAACGAGGTTGCTACGTGGCACATCTAGCAACGAGGTTGTTACGTGGCACATCTAGCAACGAGGTTGCTACGTGGCACATCTAGCAACGAGGTTGTTACGTGGCACATCTAGCAACGAGGTTGTTACGTGGCACATCTAGCAACGAGGTTGTTACGTGGCACATCTAGCAACGAGGTTGCTACGTGGCACATCTAGCAACGAGGTTGCTACGTGGCACATCTAGCAACGAGGTTGTTAGGTGGCACATCTAGTAACGAGGTTGTTACGTGGCACATCTAGCAACGAGGTTGCTACGTGGCACATCTAGCAACGAGGTTGCTACGTGGCACATCTAGCAACGAGGTTGCTACGTGGCACATCTAGCAACGAGGTTGCTACGTGGCAAATCTAGCAACGAGGTTGCTACGTGGCACATCTAGCAACGAGGTTGCTACGTGGCACATCTAGCAACGAGGTTGCTACGTGGCACATCTAGCAACGACGTTGCTACGTGGCACATCTAGCAACGACGTTGATACGTGGCACATCTAGCAACGACGTTGCTACGTGGCACATCTAGCAACGAGGTTGCTACGTGGCAAATCTAGCAACGAGGTTGCTACATGGCACATCTAGCAACGAGGTTGCTACGTGGCACATCTAGCAACGAGGTTGCTACGCAGTAAGAGAAAACGTTCACATCTGTACGATTGTTACAGGTGTCGCGTTACTGGGTGAGCACCAGCAGTCTGACCTCTGGGCATTCTATACCCCTTGAGTGGTGTTACCCCGGAACACAATCCTTCTCACTGGTGTCACTATAGCATGCGATACCCTCCACTGGTGTTATTTTCCACCCAAATAGGCGTGATGACTGGACTTGGTTTGTGTGTACTCACCTAGTTGTGGTTGCAAGGGTCGAGTCACAGCTCCTGGCCACGTTTGTGTGTGCGCGTGCTCACCTAATTGTACTTACCTAAGTGTGGTTGCAGGGGTCGTGTAATAGCTCCCGGCCCCTCCTCTCCACTGGTCGCTACTAGGTCTACTCTCTCCCTTCTCCATGAGCCTTATCATACCTCATCTTAAAGCTATGTATGGATCCTGCCTCCACTACATCGCCCTCCAGACTGTTCCACTTCCGGACAGCACTATGGCTGAAGAAACTCGCCTAACATCCCTGTGACTCATCTGAGTCTTCACCTTCCAAGTGTGACCCCTTGTTGCTGTGTCCCATCTTTAAAACATCCCGTCCCTATCCACCTTGTCAATTTCTGTATTTTATATGTCGTTATCATGTTCACTCTATCCCTCCTGTCCTCTAGTGTCGTCAGGTCTATTTCCCTTAACCTCTCTTCGTAGGACATACCCCTTGGCTTCAGGACTAGTCTTGTTGCCAACCTTTACACTTTCTCTAATTTCTTGACGTGCTTGGCCAGGTGTAAGTTCCATACTGGTGTTGCATACTCCAGTATGGGCCTGGTGTGCACGATTCCTTACTGAGGTATCGAAACGCTATTCTTAAGTTTGCCAGGCGCCCATATGCTGCAGCAGTTATCTGGTTGATGTGGGCCTCAGGAGATGTGCTCGGCATTATACTCACCCCAAGATCCTTTTCCTTGAGTGAGATTTGCAGTCTTTGACCCCCAAACCTGTACTATGTCTGCAGTTTTCTTTACCCTTCCGCAATCTTCGTGCCTTTGCACTTGGTGGTGTTAAACACCAGGAGCCAGTTGCCAGACCAGGCTTGCAACCTGTCCAGATCCATTTGTAGTCTTACCTGATCCTCATCCGATTTAATTCATGGCATTAGCTTCACATCGTCTGCAAATATGAAGACCTCTGAATCTATCTCTTCCGACATGTCATTCACATTCCCAGAAATAGCAGTGGCCCTTGGACTGACCCCCAAGGAACCCCTGCTCATCACAGGTGTCCATTCTGACACCTCGACATGTACCATGACTGATCTCTTGTAAAGAACTGTGTTGAAAGCCTTTTTACAGTGCAGGAAAATGCTATCTACCCTCCCCCCCCCCACCTCTCTCTCAATTGTGTCATCTTGTTGTAAAACTCCACTAGGATTGTGACACAGGATTTCCCTTTCCTGAAGCCGTGCTGATTGTCGTGTATAAGCTCATAATCTTCTCGGTGACTGCATACTATACATGCCAGTGACACTGGTCTGTAGTTTAATGCTGAATGTCTGTCTCCTTTCGTAAAACTGTGACATTTATTACCTTTCATATCTTAGGTAGTTGCCCTGTTTCGGTTGATGTTTTGAAGATTGTTGTTAGTGGCACACACAGTGCCTCTGTACCCTCTCTCAGGACCCACAGAGAGATGTCTGGTCCCACCGCCTTTGAGGTATCTAGTTCACTTAGCAGTCTCTTCACCTCCTCCTCGGTTGTGTATTATGTCCAGCACTTATTGGTGTACCCTACCATTCCGATTTTCTGGAGTCCTTTGTCTCCACTGAAAATACTTCCTTAAATATTATACCGAGCTCTTCGGTATAATATTTCTCATGACTGATTACCTGGTCCTTGACTGTCGTTTTCCTCCTAATGTGGCTATACAACAGCTTCGGGTCAGTCTTGGCTTTCGATACTGCCATTTTCGTATTGCTGCTGGGCCTTCCGCCTTATATGCGCATATTCGTTTCTTGTTCTTCGACTAATCTCCTAATTTTTCTGGGTCCTTTGTCTTCTTTCCATTCTCTAGCACACATTGTTTTGGCTCCTCTGTACCTCTGGGTGAACCAAGGGCTCGTCTTGGCCTTCCCATTGTTTCTGTTGCCCCTGGGTATGCTCTCATTTTTTCCATCATTTTATATACTGATTTTCCCACCAGTTCTCTTTTCATCTGAACCTGATGCAGGGAATTCCTCATGCCAGTGTGTGTGTGTGTGTGTGTGTGTGTGTGTGTGTGTGTGTGTGTGTGTGTGTGTGTGTGTGTGTGTGTGTGCAACATATGGGAATATTTATTGAAGAGACGTTTTTTTTTCACACAGTGATTTCATCAGTCCAATACAAAGTAGAAATGGGTAAGGAGAGGAGGAGTTTGAGGTAATCTTCAATAAAGATTCCCATATGTTGTATAAGTGTCTCAATTCTTCAACTTGTCTGTTTTCAAAACCATTCATCACATCTTACTTCTTCTTAAAGCTATGTATGGTACCTGCCTCCACTACATCACTTTCCTGACTATTCTACTTCCTGACAACTCTGTGACTGAAAAAATGCTTCCTAACATCATTATGACTTATCTGAATCTTCAACTTCCAGTTATGACCCTTTGTTGTTGTGTCCAATCTCTGGAACATCCTGTCTCTGTCCACCTCGTCAATTCCTCTCAGTATTTAATATGTCGTGTGTGTATGTGTGTGTGTGTGTGCGTACTCACTGTGTGGTTGCAGGGGTCGATTCATAGCTCCTGCCTCCGCCCTTTCGCTAGTCTCTCCTAGTTCCCCTCTGTCTCTGTCGAAGAGCCTTATCGTACCTCATTTTATAGCTATGCATGGATCCTACCTCCACTACCGCACTCTCCAGAATGTTCCACTTCCTGACAACTCTAAGGTTGAAGAAATACTTCCTAGCATCCCTATGACTAGTTGTGTCCCGTTGTTCCTGTGCTTTACCTCTGAAACATTCTATTCTTGTCCACTTTGTCAATTCCTCTCGGTATTTTATACGTCGTTATCATGTCCCTCGTATCCGTCTTGTCCTCCCGTGTCGTCAGGTTGGTTTCCCTTTACATCTCCTCGCAGGACATACCCCTTAGCTCTGGGACTAGTCTTGTTGCAAACTTTTGCACTTTCTCCACTTTCCTGCCGTGTTTGACCAAGTCTGGGTTCCATACTTTTTCTGCATATTCCAATATGGTACTGACGTACAGTGCACAGTGTCGTAAACGACTCCTTCCCTAGATGTCGAAACGCTATTCTTAGGTTTGGCAGGCGCCCATATGCTGTACTCGCCTTATTGTGGTTGGAAGAGTCGAGTCATGGCTTCTGCCTCCGCCTCAAGAGATGTACTCTGCATGATGCTCACCCCAATATCATTTTCCTAGTGTGTGGTGCGCATTATTTGCTCTCTGAGCCTCTTCTCCGTCTGCGATCTTCTTTGCCCTTCCCCTAAGTTCATTACTTTGCACTAGTTGGGTTTAAACTCTTAAGAATCACTTAGACCAGTCATGCAGCCTGTCTAGATCCATTCGTAGCCCTTGCTGGTTCACTTCTGCTTGTATTCTCATCATTAGTTTCACGTTATCTGCGAACAGTGATACACTGAACACTCTCCTTTCCATCATGTCATTTATGTATACAAATAACAGCAGTCCTAGTACTGATCCCAGTAGAACGCCACTCATCACATGTGCTCATTCCTACACCTTTTCACAGATCATCACTCATTGTTTCCTTCCTATCAGGTATGCATTGAACCATTGTAGTGTTTTTTCCTGTTATTCCTGCCTGTTCCTCTGTTATACCAGTCTCTTTTGCGGTGCTGTGTCAGAGACCTGCCTCAGTCCGGCCCCATTAATGCGTCTCCATTTTCATGAATAATTTTATTAGATGGAATATTTTCACCTGTAATTTTAATGAGACTTGTAAATAACTATAGAATGTTTATGTATATGATATATGAACTTAGTAAGACTAATGTGGTTTAACTTAGCCATTTGCACCGACAAGCCTACTGAGCTGACGTTGCTCTTCGTGTTAGTTTTGTACAAAAAGCCAATATATCCTTAAGAGATAAGATAAGATTTTGTTCGGATTTTTAACCCCGGAGGGTTAGCCACCCAGGATAATCCAAGAATGTCAGTGCGTCGTCCAGGGACTGTCCGTCTTATTTCCATTGTCCCTCAGGATGCGACCCTCACCAGTCGACTAACACCCAGGTACCTACTTACTAGGTGAACGGGACAGCAGGTGTAAGGAAACACCCCCTGTGTTTCTACCCTTGCCGATGATCGAACCACTTGCTTCTCAGGCTGAGAAGCAAGACCGTTACCTACGAGACAACGGACCATCTTAACGACTCTAAAAGCCATGATACACAGTTCTTTTTTCCCCACAAGATATTTTCCTTCATATATTCTATAAAAAACTGCAGATGGTTTTATTATGGCATCTGCGATAGTTCGGTCTTCCTGCTGTTGCTTAACTAGTATAAGTTCCAAGGGTAATGCAATTTAGTACATTAGTGAATAATGAAAAAAAATTTTTTTTTGGCTTCTGTGGTATGAAACCGGAAATATTTTTGTCATTATTCACTAATGTACGAAACTGCATTCCTCCTGGAATTTGATATATTTGCTACTGCAGTTTTTATCTGTTTTATCTCCCATGTCACAAGATATTTTGTTTCAAGATTTCTTCTTGTTTTGGTTGGCTACAGGAAAAAGTTAAGTATTATATGTTAACTTGCAAAGCACAGACAGTTTGATTGGTCATCATTATTACCAGTGTCAGTAAAACACACCACCGTATGTCCTCAGATCAAGGTAAAACACCTACCTCTGCTGGGTGTTTCTTGTAGGATTGTTTGGTCAAGTAGGTTAGAATATCATGCGGTTTTGGCTCACCATGTGGCGGCCCAAAATGACATGGGTTCGAATTCTCAGCTAGTCACAGTGTTGTTATTAATTCAATACCACTCGTTCGTGGTTAAGATATATATATATATATATATATTTATATATATATATTATATATATATATATATAATATATATATATATATATATTATGTCGTGCCGAATAGGCAGAACTTGCGATCTTGGCTTAAATAGCAACGCTCATCTTGCCATATAGGACAAGTGAAAATTTGTGTATGCAATAATTTCGCCAAAATCATTCTGAACCTAACGAAAAATATATATTTCACTGTGTTTGTTTAGTATTAAATTATTGTAACAAATCTAAAATATATATAGTTGGGTTAGGCTAAAATAAATTGTTCTTGTTGTAATAAGGTTAGGTAAGTTTTCTAAGATACTTTTGGTGCAAAATTAAAAATTTTTACATTAACATTAATGGAAAAAATATATCTTTAACGTATAAGAGAAAATTTTAGGAATGACTTAATTTTAAATGAGTTCTTGCTAATTGACCAGTTTTACATATTCGGCACGACATATATATATATATATATATATATATATATATATATATATATATATATATATATTATATATATATATATATATATTATATATATATATATATATCCTGCGTATGCTTCTTTTACGATAATTTTGAATATACAAACAGCAAACCGTAGACCAAATGGTTGGTGTAAAAACTGATTTAAGGATTTAGAATTTAACCATAATTGGTAAGTACACTGTTGCAATGCTATGTTGCAGTGCGGGTGTCCCGTAGCTGTATCACTAGCGCACTCAGCTCACACACTGAGATCCGGAGTTCGAGTCTCCAGTATGGTTGGAAAACATTAGGGACGTGTTTCCATAAGACATCTGTTGTCCATGTTCACCCATCAGTATAATGGGTACCTGCGTGTTAGTGGACTGGTGTGGGTCGCATCCTGGGACAAAACTCGCCTAATTTGCGGGAAATGCTCAGCATAACAAGTGACTTGCTATATAGTAGTATGTCATTGTACATGTACTTGTAGAAATAAAGATATTATTTATTATATTTCACGTTACACAAGGAAACACATGATGGTACTTATGTTCTGGGTATGTTAGCCTCAGTACACTCTTGACCAGTCTCTTATCTGACCTGAGAATTCCCCCATCTATTGTTCTCATTCTGTCTTTCAATCAGTATGTATTTATGTAGTTTCAGTGACTGATTAGAGTTTCCGGGACGTTGATGTTCATTGTGACATCAACATTGTACTCGAACACTGGACTGCACTGACGACTCGAAGATTGTCAGATCATTATATTTTTCTTGGCTATCGACGTTTTTTGCGTTGTTAAATTAGAACATGTGAATTTTGGGGTACTTTATTGGGGAAACGTTTCGCCAAAAGTGGCTTCATCAGTCCTCAAATGAGAAACTTGAAGAACAGGAGGAGAATGGGGAAAACGTCCCTCAACTTGGTCGATGTGGTCGTCCATCACCTTAAATACGGTTATGGAACGAACGAACAAGTTCAGGAAAGATCCAAATGGGATGAGGGGAAAGACGGGACAACGAAGAATGCGTGGAGAGGATGTTCAGTCGAGAAAAGACCCAGGGTTTCCCCCCGGGCCCCGAAGGGATCGTGGGACAGATTTTGAGAAGAGAAATTCGGGCCTTCTTTTGGGACCCCGGTGGGGTGAGGGGGGAGGAGGGGACGGGCAAAGTTTAGCGAGAGAGGGTGTAGAACTGAGTATGTTTAAAACCCAAAGCAAGGAAAACGTGGGTCAGAGAATGGTCCCTTTAGAGAAGGTCCCGTCAGGGAATCCAAGGTTATTTGTAAATAGGGTTGGGCAGGTCATGCAAAGGGAGAAAAGGTTGTGAGGTTTGGGGGTTGCGAATTTTCTTGTCAAGGAGAGGGGTCCAGTAGTCTGTGTGTCTAAGTTTGTTATCGTCTGTCACTGAGCGTCTTCCATAAGTTTTCAACGCGGGGATGTCAAATTTGGGGTAGAGAGGGACTCGCTTGTGGCGAAGTCCCCCCCATCTGAATCAAGCACCCAGCGCAGCCCCTTGTTCTGGACAGCTGCGTTTAAGTAAGTTTATTTTAGTGAAGGAGAGGGCTAGAGGAGGTAAGTTTCAGGGACGTATTAGGGATTTGTAGAGGTGTAGTTTAGTGCGTTGGGGGGATGTTTCAGCTTGTAGAGGCCCAAGGGCCTTACTAGTTTTGCATGCTTTGAGTGATGTGCCCGTGTAAGCGAAAAAGGTAGTAAAACAGGGGGTTTAGGTGTGTTGTGGGTGAGGACAACAGTGGTAGGGGTGTTGTGGGTGGGACAACAGGGGGGCAGGTGTTTTGTGGTGAGGCAACAGTGGGGTGTTTGTGGGTGGGAAACAGTGGTGGTGTGTTGGGGGTGGGGAAAACAGGGGGCAGGTGTTTTGTGGGTGAGGAAAACAGGGGTAGGGTGTTGTGGGTGAGGAAAACCCGGGTTTTGGTGTTTTTGTGGCGATGACAAACAGTGGGTGGTGTGTGTGGGTGAGGAAAAACAGTGGAGGTGTGTCCTGGGTGAGGAAAACTGGGGAGGTTTTGTTGTGGGTGAGGACAACAGGTGGTAGGTGTGTGGGGGTGAGGACACCGTGGTAGGGTATTGTGGGTGAGGAAACAGTGGGGGTGTGTTGTGGGTGAGGAACAGGTGGTAGGTGTTTTGTGAGTGAGGACAACGTGGGTAGGTGTTTGTGGGTGAGGCAACAGTGGTAGGTTTGTTGGGGTGGGAAAACATGGTGGGTGTGTTGTGGTGATGACAACAGGTGGAGGGTGTTGTGTTGAGGAAACGTGGGTAGGTGTGTTGTGGGTGAAGACAACAGTGGTAGGTGTGTTGTGGGTGAGGACAACAATGGGTAGGTGTGTTGTGGGTGAGGAAAAAAGGTGGTAGGGTGTTGTGGGTGAGGAAACAGTGGTGGTGTTTTGTGGGTGAGGCAACAGTGGTAGGTGTTTTGGGGGTGAGGCAACAGTGGTGGGTTTTGGGTTGTGGGTGAGGACAACAGTGGTAGGTGTGTTGTGGGTGAGGACAACAGTGGGAGGTGTGTTGTGGGTGAGGACAACAGTGGTAGGTGTGTTGTGGGTGAGGACAACAGTGGGCAGGTGTGTTGTGGGTGGGGACAAAGGGGGTTGGTGTGTTGTGGGTGGGAAACTTGGAGGTGTGTTGTGGGTGAGGAAAACGTGGGAAGGTGTGTTGTGGGTGAGGACAACAGTGGTAGGTGTGTTGTGGGTGAGGACAACAGGTGGTAGGTGTGTTGTGGGTGAGGACAACAGGGGTAGGTGTGTTGTGGGTGAGGACAACAGTGGTAGGTGTGTTGTGGATGAGGAAAACCCGTTGGGTGTGTTGGGGGTGAGGACAAAAGTGGTGGTGTGTTGTGTTTTGGGGAAACATGGGTAGGTGTGTTGTGGGTGAGGACAACAGTGGTAGGTGTGTTGTGTGCGAGGACAACAGTGGGTAGGTGGTTGTGTGCGAGGACAACGTGGGTAGGTTTTGTTTGGGTGGGAAAAACAGTGGTAGGTGTGTTGTGGGTGAGGACAACAGTGGGCAGGTGTGTTGTGGGTGAGGACAACAGTGGTAGGTGTGTTGTGGGTGAGGACAACAGTGGGCGGTTGTTGTGGGTGAGGACAACAGTGTAGGTGTGTTGGGGGGGTTTGAGGAAAACAGTGGGTAGGTGTGTTTGGGTGAGGACAACGGGGTAGGTGTGTTGTGGGGGGGACAACGTGGTGGGGTGTGTTGGGGGTGGGACAAAGGGGGTAGTGTGTTGTGGGTGAGGACAACAGTGTAGGGTGTTGTGGGTGAGGACAACAGTGGGCGGTGTGTTGTGGGTGAGGACAACAGTGGTAGGTGTGTTGTGGGTGAGGACAACAGGTGGTAGGTGTGTTGTGGGTGAGGACAACAGTGGGTAGGTGTGTTGTGGGTGAGGACAACAGTGGTAGGTGTGTTGTGGGTGAGGACAACAGTGGGAGGTGTGTTGTGGGTGAGGACAACAGTGGTAGGTGTGTTGTGGGTGAGGACAACAGGTGGTAGGTGTGTTGTGGGTGAGGACAACAGGGGTAGGTGTGTTGTGGGTGAGGACAACAGGTGGTAGGTGTGTTGTGGGTGAGGACAACAGTGGTAGGTGTGTTGTGGGTGAGGACAACATGGTAGGTTGTTGGTGTGAGGACAACGGGGTGGTGTGTTGTGGGTGAGGACAACATGGGTAGGTGTTGTGTGCGAGGAAACAGGGGGTTTGGTGTGTTGTGGGTGAGGACAACAGTGGTAGGTGTGTTGTGGGTGAGGACAACAGTGGGCAGGTGTGTTGTGGGTGAGGACAACAGTGGTAGGTGTGTTGTGGGTGAGGACAACAGTGGGCAGGTGTGTTGTGGGTGAGGACAACAGTGGTAGGTGTGTTGTGGGTGAGGACAACAGTGGTAGGTGTGTTGTGGGTGAGGACAACAGTGGTAGGTGTGTTGTGGGTGAGGACAACAGTGGTAGGTGTGTTGTGGGTGAGGACAACAGTGGTAGGTGTGTTGTGGGTGAGGCAACGTGATGGGTGTTGGGGGTGAGGACAACAGTGGTTGGTGTGTTGTGGGTGAGGACAACAGTGGTAGGTGTGTTGTGGGTGAGGACAACAGTGGTAGGTGTGTTGTGTGTGAGAACAACAGTGGGCAGGTGTGTTGTGGGTGAGGACAACAGTGATAGGTGTGTTGTGGGTGAGGACAACAGTGGTAGGTGTGTTTGGGTAGGAAAACAGTGGTGGTTGTTGTGGGTGAGGACAACAGGGTAGGTGTGTTTGGGGGTGAGGCAACAGTGATAGGTGTGTTGTGGTGGGGAAAACGTGTAGGTGTGTTGGGGTGGGGGAAACAGTGGTGGTGTGTTGGGGGGTGGGAAAAACGTGGTAGGTGTTTTTGTGGTGAGAAAAAAGTGGGAGGTTGTTTGGGGGGGAAAAACAGTGATGGGGTGTGTTGTGGGTGGGACACAGGGTAGGTGTGTGTGGGTGAGGAAAACGTGGGCAGGGGTTGTAGGTGGGAAAACGTGGTGGTGTGTTGTGGGTGGGAACAGTGGGTGGTGTGTTGTGGGTGGGACAACAGTGGGTAGGGTTTGGGGGTGAGGCAAAAGTTTTTGTGGTTGGGGTGAGGACAACAGTGATAGGGGGTTTTGTGGGTGGGACCGTGGAGGGGTGGGGGGGTGAGGAAAACAGTGGGCAGGTGGTTGTGGGAGGACAGCAGTGGGCGGGTGTTCGGGTGAGGACAACAGGATGGGTGTGTGTGGGTGGGAAAAAACGTGGGTAGGTGTGTTGTGGGTGAGGCAACAGTGATAGGTGTGTTGTGGGTGAGGAAAAACAGTGGAGGGTGTTGGGGTGGGAAACAGTGGTAGGTGTTTTGTGGGTGAGGGAAACGGTGGTGGGGGTTTTTGGGGGTGGGACAACGTGTTGGTTTGTTGTGGGTGAGGACAACAGTGGTAGGTGTGTTGTGGGTGAGGACAACAGGGGTAGGTGTGTTGTGGGTGAGGACAACAGTGGTAGGTGTGTTGTGGGTGAGGACAACAGTGGGGTGTTTTTGTGGGTGGGGGAAAAAGTGGTAGGGTTTTGTGGTGAGGAAAACGGGTGGTAGGTGGTTTGGGTGAGGACAACAGTGGTAGGTGTGTTGTGGGTGAGGACAACAGTGGTAGGTGTGTTGTGGGTGAGGACAACAGTGGTAGGTGTGTTGTGGGTGAGGACAACAGTGGTAGGTGTGTTGTGGGTGAGGACAACAGTGGTAGGTGTGTTGTGGGTGAGGACAACAGTGGTAGGTGTGTGTTGTGGGGGGAAACAGTGGTAGGTGTGTTTGGGTGGGAAAACAGTGGTAGGTGTGTTGGGGTGAGGCAACAGTGGGTGGTGTGTTGTGTGTGAGAACAGTGGTAGGTGTGTTGTGGGTGAGGACAACAGTGGTAGGTGTGTTGTGGGTGAGGACAACAGTGGTAGGTGTGTTGTGGGTGAGGACAACAGTGGTAGGTGTGTTGTGGGTGAGGACAACAGTGGTAGGTGTGTTAGGGGTGGTTGTGGGGTTTGGGGACAACAGGGTAGGTGTGTTGTGGGTGAGGACCGTGGGGGTGTTTTGGTGTGAGGAAAACGGGTAGGTGTGTTGGGGTGAGGACAAAGTGGTAGGGTTTTGTGGGTGGGGACACAGTGGTAGGTGTGTTGTGGGTGGGGAAAAAGGGTTTGTAGGTGTGTTGTGTGTGAGGACAACAGTGGTAGGGTGTTGTGGGTGGGCAAAGTGGTGGTGTGTTGGGGGGGTGAGGAAACGGGGGGTTAGGTGTTTGTGGTGAGGACAACAGTAGGTGGTGTGTTGGGGGTGAGGACAACAGTGGTAGGTGTGTTGTGGGTGAGGACAACAGTGGTAGGTGTGTTGTGGGTGAGGACAACAGTGGGTAGGTGTGTTGTGGGTGAGGACAACAGTGGAGGTGTGTTGGGGTGGGAACAGTGGAGGTGTGTTGGGGGGTGAGGACAACGTGGGTGGGTGTGTTGGGGGTGAGGACAACAGTGGTAGGTGTGTTGTGGGTGAGGACAACAGTGGTAGGTGTGTTGTGGGTGAGGACAACAGTGGTAGGTGTGTTGTGGGTGAGGACAACAGTGTAGGGTGTTTTTGGGGGTTTGGGAAACAGTGGTAGGTGTGTTGTGGGTGAGGGGACAAAGTGGTTTGTAAAAAAGAATGTTTTTGGAAAAATTTTCTCTCTTTTTTTTTAAAGAGTGGTGTTTGACGCACTGTAAACCTTTACACAACCCCCCGGGAAAAAACGTGAATATCGTCTGAACTGTAAGTTTTCAATATTTTTATTAGATATTAATTGTTTTGTGGTATTGTTTGCACTGTTTTCAGTTATTGTGTATCGCCCCATTTGGGGTTTGGGGTGTTATAGGGATAGTTAAACATATTTCTGGATTCCCTTGTGACTTCCTATTACGCGTAAAAAAGAGAGATTTTTCCGGTAAATGCTGTTTTAGCATTTTTTTTTTGTGTTATGCCCCTCCTACGATGTTTGGTCCCTCTTTATGTTCACCATCTTAATAGTTCACCCTTTAATAGTTCACCATCTTCATAGTTCACCCTCTTCATAGTTCACCTATTTAAAAGTTTCCCCCTTTTTTAGTTTCCCCTTTAATAGTTCAACCCTTTAAAAGTTCACCATCTTAAAAGTTCACCTCTTTAAAAGTTCACCCTTTAGTAGTTCACAATCTTAATATTCACCATTTAATAGTTCCCCATCTTCATTGTTACCTTTTAATAGTTCACCATCTTAAAGTTCACCTCTTAAATTTTTCCCCTCTTAATAGTTCAAATTTAAAAGTTTACCATTTAGTGTTCACAAAACTTAATGTTCACCATCTTAATAGTTTACCATCTTCTAGTTCACCTTTAAAAGTTCACCATCTTAATTTTGTTCCCATCTTAATAGTTCACATTTAATTGTTTCCCCTCTTAGAGTTACAATCTTAATAGTTACCTTTTTAATAGTTACCATTTAATGTTTACCCCTTTAAAAGTTCACCCTTTAAAGTTCACCTCTTAGTAGTTCACCATCTTTAAAAGTTTACCCTTTAATAGTTCACCATCTTATAGTTCACCTTTAAAGTTCACCTTTATAGTTCACCATCTTAGTAGTTCACCTCTTAAAAGTTCACCATCTTAATAGTTCACCATCTTAAAAGTTTCAATTTAATAGTTTACCAATCTTAATGTTTCCCTTTAATGTTCACCATCTTAATAGTTTACCCTCTTAATAGTTCACCCTCTTAATGTTTTCTCTTAATAGTTCCCCATCTTAATAGTTCACCTTTTTAATAATTCCCATCTTAATAGTTCACCCTCTTAATAGTTTACCCTTTTAAAAGTTACCTCTTTGTAGTTCACCCTCTTTAAAAAGTTCACCAATTTTTAATAGTTCACCATCTTAATAGTTCACATTTAATGTTCACCATTTAATGTTACCCTCTTAATGTTACCATCTTAATTGTTCCCATTTAGTGTTCACCTTTTTAGTAGTTCACCTTTAAAAGTTTACCCCTCTTAATAGTTCACCCTCTTAATAGTTCACAATCTTTAAAAGTTCACCATCTTTTAGGGTTTACAATCTTAATAGTTCCCATCTTAAAAGTTTACCATTTATAGTTCCCATCTTAAAAGTTCACGTTTAAAGTTCCCATTTAAAAGTTCCCAAACTTAATGTTACCATCTTAATAGTTCACCATCTTAAAGTTACAATCTTAAAGTTTACAATCTTAAAAGTTCACCCCTCTTAAAAGTTCCCAGTCTTAAAAAGTTCCCCTCTTAAAAGTTTTACCCAAACTTAAAAAGTTACAAATCTTATGTTCCCATCTTAAAAGTTCACCCTCTTAATAGTTCACAATTTAATAGTTCCCAATTTAAAAGTTCACCCCAAACTTAAAAGTTCCCTTTTAATAGTTCACCATTTAATGTTCACCAATCTTAAAGTTACCAACTTAATGTTCACCATTTTAATAGTTTCCCCAAACTTAATAGTTCACCAAAACTTAATAGTTCACCCTCTTAATGTTCACCCCCCTTTTTTAGTTCACCACCCTTAAAAGTTCACCATTTAATGTTCACCCAAATTTAAAAGTTCACCCGTCTTAATGTTCACCAATCTTAAATTTCACCTTTTTTGTTCACCAATTTAATGTTCACCAATCTTAATAGTTCACCATCTTAATAGTTCACCATCTTAATAGTTCACCATCTTAATAGTTCACCATCTTAATAGTTCACCATCTTAATAGTTCACCATCTTAATAGTTCACCATCTTAATAGTTCCCCATCTAATATTCCTCAAATTTATTTTGAATTAAGTCAAATTCCCGGATATAACATTTATCTTTTGAAAGTTCTCATTAAACTACTAAAAAAACTAAGTAATTTACAATATAGGCCTCATAAATACTCAGCCTATTAATGAGTAAGCATTAAAGCCGCATGGGTCATACACAGTCTTAAGAAATGGGATGTAACAGGTTTTATTCTGAAGAAAACGAGGGGTAGGTGCCATGTGTATGTTACATGTGTTGACCACTTGTATGTTACATGTGTTGACCACTTGTATGTTACATGTGTTGACCACTTGTAGTTACATTTTTGACCACTTGTATGTTACATGTGTTGACCACTTGTATGTTACATGTGTTGACCACTTGTATGTTACATGTGTTGACCACTTGTATGTTACATGTGTTGACCACTTGTATGTTACATGTGTTGACCACAAATCACTCAGTTTTAATATATCATGGAATTCCCCTAATAATGGCAATCAAGTCTCCGTCCCTGACTTTCGCTTGGCTGATTTCACAGGACTGAAAAATTACTTAGGTGGGCTGAACTGGAATGACCTGACTAAGGGTCAGGTAGGTGGTGATGGTTGCCGATATGATGCTTTCCAGGGCATAGTTCTAGTTGCTCAGTCAAATTATGTTCCAAATAGGGAAATCAGATCAAACAAAAATGATCCTAAATGGATGAACAATAGATTAAAATATCTGGATTGGTCAAAAGAGAGGCATATATAGGCAAATCAAAAGAGGAGAGGGGCAATTGAGAAATCGATATATTCAGTTAAAGAGAGAAATAAAAAAGGGAATTAGAAAAGCAAAAAGAGATTATGAGGTTAAAGTTGAAAGAGAATCGAAGACTAACCAAAAGGATTCTTTCAGGTATACAGAAGTAAGATCAGGGACAAGATAGGCCCACTCAAAAGTTCCTCGGGTCAGCTCACTGACAGTGATAAGGAAATGTGTAGATTTTTAACACATACTTCTCTCAGTTTTTACACAGGAGGATACCAGCGATATTCCAGTAATGATAAATTATGTAGAACAGGACGATAATAAACTGTGCACGATTAGGGTCACAAGTGACATGGTCCTTAGCAAATAGATAAATTAAAACCATAACAAATCCCCAGGCCCTGATGAACTGTATGCAAGGGTTCGAAAGGAATGTAAAGAGGAGCTTAGCACCCCTTTTGGGCTAATCTTTTCAACATATCACTACAAACTGGCATGGTGCCAGATAAGTGGAAAATGGCAAATGTGATACCTATTTTCAAAATAGGTGACAGGTCCTTAGCTTCGAACTATAGACCAATAAGCCTAACCTCCATAGTGGGAAAATTTATGGAATCAATAATTGCCGAGGCAGTTCGTAGCCACCTTGAAAAGCATAAATTAATCAATGAATCTCAGCATGGTTTTACAAAGGGGCGTTCCAGCCTTACGAATTTATTAACTTTTTTCACTAAGGTATTTGAGGAGGTAGATCATGGTAATGAATATGATATTGTGTATATGGACTTCAGTAAGGCTTTTGACAGGGTCCCACATCAGAGACTATTGAGGAAAATTAAAGCACATGGAATAGGAGGAGAATTTTTTTCCTGGATAGAGGCATGGTTGACAAATAGGCAGCAGAGAGTTTGCATAAATGGGGAGAAATCAGAGTGGGGAAGCGTTACGAGCGGTGTTCCACAGGGGTGAGTGTTGGGCCCCCTGCTGTTCACAATCTACATAAATGACATAGATGAGGGCATAAAGAGCGACATCGGCAAGTTTGCCGATGACACCAAAATAGGCCGTCGAATTCATTCTGACGAGGACATTCGAGCACTCCAGGAAGATTTGAATAGACTGATGCAGTGGTCGGAGAAGTGGCAGATGCAGTTTAATATAGACAAAGCAAAGTTCTAAATGTTGGACAGGACAATAACCATGCCACATATAAACAAAATTTAATGTAGATCTTAATATTACGGATTGCGAAAAGATTTAGGAGTTCTGGTTAGCAGTAATCTGAAACCAAGACAACAGTGGATAAGTGTTCGCAATAAAGCTAATAGAATCCTTGGCTTCATATCAAGAAGCATAAATAATAGGAGTCCTCAGGTTGTTCTTCAACTCTTAACATCCTTGGTTAGGCCTCATTTAGATTATGCTGCACAGTTTTGGTCACCGTATTACAGGATGGATATAAATTCTCTGGAAAATGTACAAAGGAGGATGACAAAGTTGATCCCATGTATCAGAAACCTTCCCTATGAAGATAGACTAAAGGCCCTGAATCTGCACTCTCTAGAAGACGTAGAATTAGGGGGATATGATTGAGGTGTATAAATGGAAGACGGGAATAAATAAAGGGGTTGTAAATAGTGTGCTGAAAATATCTAGCCTAGACAGGACTCGCAGCAATGGTTTTTTAAGTTGGAAAAATTCAGATTCAGGAAGGATATAGGAAAGTACTGGTTTGGTAATAGAGTTGTGGATGAGTGGAACAAACTCCCGAGTACAGTTATAGAGGCCAGAACGTTGTGTAGCTTTAAAAATAGGTTGGATAAATACATGAGTGGATGTGGGTGGGTGTGAGTTGGACCTGATAGCTTGTGCTACCAGGTCGGTTGCCGTGTTCCTCCCTCAAGTCAATGTGACCTGACCTGACTAGGTTGGGTGCATTGGCTTAAGCCGGTAGGAGACTTGGACCTGCCTCGCATGGGCCAGTAGGCCTTCTGCAGTGTTCCTTCGTTCTTATGTTCTTATGTTCTTATGTGTTGACCACTTGTATGTTACATATGTTGACCACTTGTATGCTACATGTGTTGACCACTTGTATGTCGCATGTGTTGACCACTTGTATGTCACGTGTTGACCACTTGTATGTTACATGTGTTGACCACTTGTATGTTACATGTTGACCACTTGTATGTTACATGTGTTGACCACTTGTATGTCTCATGTGTTGACCACTTGTATGCTACATGTGTTGACCACTTGTATGTCACATGTGTTGACCACTTGTATGTCACATGTGTTGACCACTTGTATGTCACATGTGTTGACCACTTGTATGTCACATGTGTTGACCACTTGTATGTCACATGTGTTGACCACTTGTATGTCACATGTGTTGACCCCTTGTATGTCACATGTGTTGACCACTTGTATGTCACATGTGTTGACCACTTGTATGTCACATGTGTTGACCACTTGTATGTCACATGTGTTGACCACTTGTACTCACCTAATTGTATTCACCTAATTGTGGTTGCAGGGGTCGAGACTCGGCTCCTGGCCCCGCCTCTTCACTGATCGCTACTGGATCCTCTCTCTCTCTGCTTCCTGAGCTTTGTCATACCTCTTCTTAAAACTATGTATGGTTCCTGCCTCCACTACTTCACTTGCTGGGCTATTCCACTTGCTGACAACTCTATGACTGAAGAAATACTTCCTAACGTCCCTGTGACTCGTCTGAGTCTTCAGCTTCCAGTTGTGACCCCTTGTCCCTGTGTCCCCTCTCTGGAACATCCTATCTCTGTCCACCTTGTCTATTCCCGCAGTATCTTGTATGTCGTTATCATGTCTCCCCTGACCCCTTTTGTCCTCCAGTGTCGTCAGTCCGATTTCCCTTAACCTTTCCTCGTACGACATTCCCTTGTGCTCTGGGACTAGCCTTGTTGCAAACCTTTGTACTTTCTCTAACTTCTTGACGTGCTTGACCAGGTGTGGGTTCCAGACTGGTGCTGCATACTCCAGTATGGGCCTAACATACACAGTGTACAGTGTCTTGAACGATTCCTTATTAAGGTATCGGAACGCTATTCTCAGGTTTGCCAGGCGCCCGTATGCTGCAGCGGTTTATTTGGTTGATGTGTGCCTCGGTGATGTGCTCGGTGTTATGGTCACCCCAAGGTCTTTCTCCCTGAGTGAGGTCTGTAGTCTTGTCCACCTAGGGCCCATACTCTGTCTGCGGTCTTCTTTGCCCCTCCCCAATCTTCATGACTTTGCATTTGGCTGGATTGAATTCGAGAAGCCCGTTACTGGACCACATGTCCAGCCTCTCCAGGTCTCTTTGCAGTCCTGCCTCATCCTCGTCCGATTTAATTCTTCTCATCAACTTCACGTCATCTGCGAACAGGGACACTTCAGAGTCTATTCCTTCCATCATGTCGTTCACATATATCAAAAATAGCACTGGTCCTAGAACTGACCCCTGTGGGACCCCGCTCGTAACAGGCGCCCACTGTGATACCTCTTCACGTACCATGACTCGTTGCTGCCTCCCTGTCAGGTATTCCCTTATCCATTGCAGTGCCCTTCCTTTTACGTGTGCCTGATCCTCCAGCTTCTGCACTAATCTCTTGTGGGGAACTGTGTCAAAGGGCCCTTCCTGCAGTCTAGGAAAACGCAATCTACCCAACCCTCTCTCTCGTGTCTTACTTCTGTTACCTTGTCATAAAACTCCAGGAGGTTTGTGATACAAGATTTGCCTTCCATGAACCCATTCTGGTTTTCATTTATAATCTTGTTCCTTTCCAGGTGTTCGACCACTCTCCTCCTGATAATCTTCTCCATGACTTTGCACACAATACATATCAGAGACACAGGTCTGTAGTTTAGTGCCTCGTTTCTGTTTCCTTTCTTAAATATGGGGACTACATTAGCTGTCTTCCATTTCTCAGGTAGTTGCCCAGTTTCAAGGGATGTGTTGAAGATTGTGGTTAGAGGCACACACAGCATCTCTGCTCCTTCTCTAAGGACCCATGGGGAGATGTTGTCCGGTCCCATCGCCTTTGAGGTGTCAAGGTCACTTAAGAGCTTCTTCACCTCCTCCTCAGTTGTTCGTACGTCATCCAACACTTGTTGGTATATTCCCTCTTGATGTTCCCTTCTGTGCTGTCTTCCCACAGCCCTTCCTGTCTCTACTGTAAAAACTTCCTTAAATCTCCTGTTCAGCTCCTCGCATACCTCCTGATCATTTCTTGTGACTTCTCCACCTTCTGTCCTTAATCTGATCACCTGGTCTTTGACTGTTGTCTTCCTCCTGATGTGGCTATACAACAGTTTCGGGTCAGTCTTGATTCTCGATGCTATGTCATTTTCATACTGTCGCTGGGCCTCCCTCCTTACCTGTGCGTACTCATTCCTGGCTCTGCGACTGATCTCCCTATTTTCGTGTGTTCTCTGCCTTCTGTACTTTTTCCATTCTCTATTGCACTTTGTTTTTGCCTCCTTACACCGTCGGGTAAACCAGGGGCTTGTTCTGGTCTTCCCGTTGTTACTGTTGCCCTTGGGAATGAACCTTTCCACTGCCTCCTTGCATTTTGTTGCTACATATTCCATCATTTCATTTACTGGCTTTCCTGCCAGTTCTCTGTCCCACTGGACCTCCCGCAGGAAGTTCTTCAACCCTATATAGTCCCCTCTTTTATAGTCAGGCTTTTCCCATTCTACTCCTGTTATTCTCTCCACTTGCAGCTCTACTATGTATTCAAAGCACAGAACCACGTGGTCGCTAGCTCCTAGGGGACTCTCATACTTGATGTCCTCAATGTCTGAGCTGCCCAGGGTGAACACAAGGTCCAATCTTGCTGGTTCATCCTCCCCTCTCACTCTGGTAGTGTCCTTAACATGTTGGTGCATGAGGTTTTCCAGCACCACGTCCAACATCCTGGCTCTCCATGTTTCGGGACCCCCATGTGGCTCCAGGTTTTCCCAGTCAATCTCCCTGTGGTTGAAATCCCCCATAACCAGCAACTTTGCTCTACTGGAGTGAGCTCTTCTTGCCACCTCAGCAAGTGTGTCCACCATTGCTCTGTTGCTCTCTTCATATTCCTCTCTTGGCCTCCTGCAGTTCTGTGGTGGATTATACATCACTGCAATGTACCTGCTATGTAGTCTCTTTCTCCCGTCTCATCTATTCCTTCCATTTTCTCGAATTTCCATCTGTTTTTTACGAGCAGAGCAACCCCACCTTCCCCCCTGCCCCTTCTATCTTTCCTCATGATCTGGTATCCTGGTGGGAAGATTGCATCTGTTATTGTCTCCATGAGTTTTGTTTCTGTAACTGCTATGATGTCTGGGGACTTCTCATTGATTCTTTCTTGCCATTCCTCATGTTTATTCGTTAATCCATCTGCATATGTGTACCAAACCTTCAACTTCTGTTCTATTACTGTAACTGTGGTGCGGGGGGTGGAAACAGAGGGATCGGTGTGTGATGGTTGGTTTGGATTGTTCAGTTGCCTTGGGGGTGTCGTGGCTGGAGTCCTTCTGCAGGTGTTTCTGGGGGATGCGCTTGTCCTTCCATTTGATCCTTGGTTATTCTGCTCTCCTTTTTCATTTCCTCCCATTTCTCCTTTCGTTTTTGAACTCTCTCTTTCATTGTCTTCCTTTCGTCCTGTGTTCTGTCTCGGTCGAGGTACACACTCCGTAACTCCTGCTTGCCTCTCAGCCGTGCTTTCTCCTGCAGGATCATGGTTCGGGTTGATTCTGCCTTGAAAATTACTTTGAGAGGCCGATTCCTTTTCTTTGTGAACCACCCAATTCTCCGAAAATTTGCCACCTGGGTCATGTCCCCTCGCCTATCACCTTCATGATGTCTTCAATCGCTTTTTTCTCCTCCTGCTTTCTTTCATCATAAGTTTCCCCTTTAGCTTCGTCTAGCCCATAGACAAACACGGATCTCTCCCTTTCCACCTCCCACTGTGACTCCCATTGCATCCTCTGATGTGTTTTAGTTCCTTTCCGTGGAGTGTTCCTTCCTTCAGTCCCTTCCCTAGTTATGGCCCCTATGCTTCTTGGTTTATCCTTCCTGCTCACCTGCTCCTGGCCCCCACAGTATCTGGTAAGGTCCTTGCACATGTCCTAGTTCCTTCAATGTCTTCCAACCTCTCTTTCTGTCCTAGAGTGCTCCCTGTCTTTGTTTTGGCCCCATGTGGGTTTGACAGGACCTCTGCATACAGTTTAGTTTCCATGCTTCCTTCGGACCTGTTGTCTGTGTTCGATGTAGCCATTGCCGATGCTACTTCTGTACTATCTTTGTCTCTGTGCTGTTTCAGATGTCTCAGCTCCTCTTCTAATCTCTCTATCTTGATTTCTGCTGCTGTGGCCTGTTGCTTCCACCTTCTGTATTCTGCTTCTAACCTCTCTTCCATCTTCCTTTCCAGCTCATCTAGTCTCCTTCCCCAGTCTTCCTCCCTTTTTTGAGCTCTATCTCCCATTCCTCCCTCTCAGATTCGTCCTTGGAGCCCCTTGTCCTCATCCTGGTTAGGGGGAGGGGAATAGATGGTTAGGAGAGGTGATGGATGGTTGTGGGGGAGGGGGAGGATGGTTATTGGAGGAGTAGAGATAGTTGGGGGAGGGAGTTAGATGGTTTGGGGGAGAGAGGGGATGGATGGTTATGGGGGAGGGGGAGGATGGTTATTGGAGGGAGGGAGGTTGTTGGGCGGGGGTTAGACGGTTTGGGGAGGGGTTAGGTGGTTTGGGGGAGGGGTAGGTGGCTAAAGTGAGGTGGTTAGGGAAGGGGTGGTACGTGTTTGTGTCAAGTGGTGGAGGTGTGTGTGTGTGTGTGTGTGTGTGTGTGTGTGTGTGTGTGTGTGTGTGTGTGTGTATGTGCGTGTGTGTATGTGCGTGTGTGTATGTGCGTGTGTGTGTGTGTGTGTGTGTGTGTGTGTGTGTGTGTGTGTGCGTGTGTGCGTGTGTGTGTGTGTGGTGTGTGTGGGGTATGGTGTGTGTGGTGTGTGTGTGTGTGTGTGTGTGTGTGTGTGTGTGTGTGTGTGTGTGTGTGTGTGTGTGTGTGTGTGTGTGTGTGTGCGTGTGTGTGTGTGGTGTGTGCGTGTGTGGTGTGTGTGTGTGGTGTATGTGTGTGTGTGTGTGTGGTGTGTGCGTGTGTGGTGTGTGTGTGTGGTGTATGTGTGTGTGTGTATGTGTGTGTTGTATGTCACATGTGTTGACCACTTGTATGTCACATGTGTTGACCACTTGTATGTCACATGTGTTGAACCACTTGTATGTCACATGTGTTGACCACTTGTATGTCACATGTGTTGACCACTTGTATGTCACATGTGTTGACCACTTGTATGTCACATGTTGACATTGTAGTCACATGTGTTGACCACTTGTATGTCACATGTGTTGACCACTTGTATGTCACATGTGTTGACCACTTGTATGTCACATGTGTTGACCACTTGTATGTCACATGTGTTGACCACTTGTATGTCACATGTGTTGACCACTTGTATGTCACATGTGTTGACCACTTGTATGTCACATGTGTTGACCACTTGTATGTCACATGTGTTGACCACTTGTATGTCACATGTGTTGACCACTGTCTGAAAAATCTTCCATCTCCTGCACCCAACATCTTGCTCCTGGGGGATTTCAACTTGAGGCACCTAAAATGGATGAGTATAGCAAATAATGTTCTCTGACGAGAACACACTCACACGAGCTTGTAAATCTCTGCACAAAATTCAATTTAAACCAGCAAATAATAGAGCCTACTAGACTGGAGAATACACTAGACCTCATCTTCACTAACAATGATGATCTGATACGAAATGTCACCATATCAAAAACAATATACTCAGATCACAACATAATCGAGGTTCAGACATGTATGCGCGGAGCCCCAGACCGACATAATGAGACTAGTCACGATGGAGCATTCACCAAATTCAACTTCAATAACAAGAACATAAAGTGGGACCAAGTAAATCAAGTCCTAACCGATATAAGCTGGGAAGACTAAGCAACACAGACCCCAACTTATGCCTAGAACAGATTAACTCGGTGGGGTAGGTGTAAAATAGAAAGAGACAGGCGCTCCCTCTACAGGCGACGGAAAAGAATAACAGAGCGGCTAAAAGAGGCCAATATATCTGAAATGCGTAGGGAGTCAGAGAAATAAATATCGAACTAAAGCTAAAAGAATCGTGAGCTACTCAAGTCCCAATATGACTCAGTTTTTAGCAAGCCGCTAACCAGACTGAGAGTTGAAGATCTAAATGAATTTTTTATGAGTGCGCCACAGAATTTGGTAAACACAAGCCTATCTGATGTTATCCTGGCGCCAAATGACTCCGAACAGGCGATAAATGACGTGCCCATGCACTCTGCCCCAGGGCCAGACTCATGGAACTCCGTGTTCATCAAGAACTGCAAAAAGCCCCTATCGCGAGATTTTACCATCCTATGGTGAGGGAACATAGACACGGGGGTCGTCCCACAGTTACTAAAAACAACAGACATAGCCCCACTCAACAAAGGGAGCAGTAAAGCAATAGCAAAGAACTACAGACCAATAGCACTAACATCCCATATCATACAAATCTTTGTTTGGGTCATAAGAAGCAAGATAGTCACCCTTCTAGATATCCATCAATTACACAACCCAGGGCAGCATGGGTTTAGAGCAGGTCGCTCCTGTCTGTCCCAACTACTGGATCACTACGACAAGGTCCTAGATGCACTAGAAGACAAAATGAATGCAGACAGACTTTGCAAGTGTGACCATGGCGTAATAGCGCACAAAATGTGTGCTAAAGGAATGACAGGAAAAGTTGGTAGGTGGATCTATAATTTTCTCACAAACAGAACACAAATAGTAGTAGTCAACAGAGTAAAGTCCGAGGCGGCTACCGTGAAAAGCTCTGTTCCGCAAGGCACAGTACTCGCTCCTATCTTGTTCCTGATCCTCATATCTGACATAGACAAGGATGTCAGCCACAGCACCGTGTCTTCCTTTGCAGATGACACCCGAATCTGCATGACAGTGTCTTCCATTGCAGACACTGCAAGGCTCCAGGCGGACATCAACCAAATCTTTCAGTGGGCTGCAGAAAACAATATGAAGTTCAACGACGAGAAATTTCAATTACTCCGACATGGTAAACATGAGGAAATTAAAACCTCATCAGAGTATAAAACAAATTCCAGCCACACAATAGAGCGAAAAACCAACGTCAAAGACCTGGGAGTGATCATGTCGGAGGATCTCACCTTCAAGGACCATAACATTGTATCAATCGCATCTGCTAGAAAAATGACAGGATTTAAGAACATAAGAACATAAGAACGAAGGAACACTGCAGAAGGCCTACTGGCCCATGCGAGGCAGGTCCAAGTCTCCTACCGGCTTAAGCCAATGCACCCAACCTAGTCAGGTCAGGTCACATTGACTTAAGGGAGGAACACGGCAACCGACCTGTTAGCACAAGCTATCAGGTCTAACTCACACCCACCCACATCTACTCATGTATTTATCCAACCTATTTTTAAAGCTACACAACGTTCTGGCCTCTATAACGGTACTTGGGAGTTTGTTCCACTCATCCACAACTCTATTACCAAACCAGTACTTTCCTATATCCTTCCTGAATCTGAATTTTTCCAACTTAAAACCATTGCTGCGAGTCCTGTCTAGGCTAGATATTTCAGCACACTATTTACATCCCCTTTATTTATTCTGTCTTCCACTTATACACCTCAATCATATCCCCCCTAATTCTACGTCTTTCTAGAGAGTGCAGTTTCAGGGCCCTTAGTCTATCCTCATAGGGAAGGTTTCTGATACATGGGATCATCTTTGTCATCCTCCTTTGTACATTTTCCAGAGAATTTATATCAATTCTGTAATACGGTGACCAAAACTGTGCAGCATAATCTAAATGAGGCCTAACCAAGGATGTATAGAGTTGAAGAACAACCTGAGGACTCCTATTATTTATGCTTCTTGATATGAAGCCAAGGATTCTATTAGCTTTATTGCGAACACTTATGCACTGTTGTCTTGGTTTCAGATTACTGCTAACCAGAACTCCTAAATCTTTTTCGCAATCCGTAATATTAAGATCTACATTATTTAGTTTATATGTGGCATGGTTATTGTCCTGTCCAACATTTAGAACTTTGCATTTGTCTATATTAAACTGCATCTGCCACTTCTCCGACCACTGCATCAGTCTATTCAAATCTTCCTGGAGTGCTCGAATGTCCTCGTCAGAATGAATTCGACGGCCTATTTTGGTGTCATCGGCAAACTTGCCGATGTCGCTCTTTATGCCCTCATCTATGTCGTTTATGTAGATTGTGAACAGCAGGGGGCCCAACACTGACCCCTGTGGAACACCGCTCGTGACGCTTCCCCACTCTGATTTCTCCCCATTTATGCAAACTCTCTGCTGCCTATTTGTCAACCATGCCTCTATCCAGGAAATATTGCTGCACACTAACAGCATCTTTCAAGGCAGGTGAAATTGCTGACCTAGAAAATGTACAGAGAACCTTCCCGACACACATAACTGAGATAAAACACTTCAATTACTGGGAACGCTTGAAATTCCTGAAGCTGTACTCCCTGGAACGCAGGCGAGAGAGATGCATGATTATATACTCCTGCAAAGCAAAAGACTCGGCAGACGAT
The DNA here is from genome assembly GCF_026875155.1 of Cherax quadricarinatus. Classification (NCBI taxonomy): domain Eukaryota; kingdom Metazoa; phylum Arthropoda; class Malacostraca; order Decapoda; family Parastacidae; genus Cherax; species Cherax quadricarinatus. The sequence continues at coordinate 3,112,689 of NC_069479.1, forward strand.
GCAACATCCCCCCAATGAAAAGCAGGGGTGTCACTAGCACGTTAAGAGACAACACAATTAATGTCAGGGACCCGAGACTGTTCAACTGCCTCCCAGCATACATAAGGGGGATTACCAATAGACCCCTGGCAGTCTTCAAGCTGGCACTGGACAAGCACCTAAAGTCAGCACCTGACCAGCCGGGCTATGGTTCGTACGTTGGATTGCGTGGAGCCAGCAATAATAGCCTGGGTAATTAGGCCCTGATCCACCATGAGGCCTGGTCACAGACCGGGCCGCGGGGGCGTTGACCCCCAGAACTCTCTCCAGGGAAACTCCAGGTAAACTATTTGTATACCACAGGTGTTAACCACTTGTATACCACAGGTGTTAACCACTTGTATACCACAGGTGTTAACCACTTGTTCTTCTTCCATGTGACAACTGAATAATGACTAAGATACCTTTCATTGTTATACCAGTTTGTGTATTCCTTGAAGGACTTGTTGCATGACCTTACTGAGATAATAACATCAGTAATCAAGTCACAAGACGCTTGTGTTGCCTTTAATTCTATCAAGGTCGCTTCTCAGTCACGCACACGTGGTCATTCCATCAGCTGCACTGGGTCAGGGAATGCTGACTCAGCAAATTCCTTTTGCTTGTAAGTTTAAATAATATATAGATTAACTCAGTTAGCTCCTGGCGGGGCCAGGAGCTGAGTACATGTAGTTCTAAGTAATGTCTAAACAGTTACCTGCCACTTATTTAATACTGCAAAAATCGACACTTTAAATAGTGTTCGTAATTCTTGTTATCTCTTCTGCCTCTTAAGTTTGTCGTTCAAAGCTTCAGAACGATTCTTCAGTTCTACTTAAAATTTTGAATACTTATGTAGTGAACTTACACACCCATTATCATCTAACACTTCCACTATCATCTAACACACACTATCATCTAACACACACTATCATCTAACACACACTATCATCTAACACACACTATCATCTAACACACACTATCATCTAACACTCCCACAATCATCTAACACACACTATCATCTAACACACACTATCATCTAACACTCCCACAATCATCTAACACACACTATACATTAACACACACATCATCTAACACTCCCACAATCATCTAACACGCACTATCATCTAACACCCACTATCTTCTAACACTCACTATCATCTAACACTCCCACAATCATCTAACACGCACTATCATCTAACACGCACTATCATCTAACACCCACTATTTAACACTCCCACAATCATTTAACATTCCCACAATCATCTAACATTCCCACAATCATCTAACACTCCCACTATCATCTAACACCCACTATCTTCTAACACTCACTATCATCTAACACTCCCACAATCATCTAACACGCACTATCATCTAACACGCACTATCATCTAACACCCACTATTATCTAACACTCCCACAATCATTTAACATTCCCACAATCATCTAACATTCCCACAATCATCTAACACTCCCACTATCATCTAACACGCACTATCATCTAACACCCACTGTCATCTAACACTCCACTATCATCTAACACCCACTATCTCTAACACTCACTATCACTACACTCCCACAATCATCTAACACGCACTATCATCTAACACGCACTATCATCTAACACTCCCACTATCATCTAACACGCACTATCATCTAACACGCACTATCATCTAACACCCACTATTATCTAACACTCCCACAATCATTTAACATTCCCACAATCATCTAACACTCCCACAACCATCTAACACTCCCACTATCATCTAACACGCACTATCATCTAACACGCACTATCATCAACACCCACTATATCTAACACTCCACAATCATTAACATTCCCACAATCATCTACACTCCCACAACCATCTAACACTCCCACTATCATCTAACACGCACTATCATCTAACACGCACTATCATCTAACACGCACTGTCATCTAACACTCCCACTATCATCTAACACTCCCACTATCATCTAACACGCACTGTCATCTAACACGCACTGTCATCTAACACTCCCACTATCATCTAACACTCCCACTATCATCTAACACGCACTGTCATCTAACACGCACTGTCATCTAACACTCCCACTATCGTCTAACACCCACAATCATCTAACACTCCCACTATCGTCTAACACCCACAATCATCTAACACTCCCACTATCGTCTAACACCCACAATCATCTAACACTCCCACTATCGTCTAACACCCACAATCATCTAACACTCCCACTATCGTCTAACACCCACAATCATCTAACACTCCCACTATCGTCTAACACCCACAATCATCTAACACTCCCACTATCGTCTAACACCGCACTGTCATCTAACACTCCCACTATCATCTAACACCCACAATCATCTAACACTCCCACTATCGTCTAACAACCCACAATCATCTAACACTCCCACTATCGTCTAACACCCACAATCATCTAACACTCCCACTATCGTCTAACACCCACAATCATCTAACACTCCCACTATCGTCTAACACGCACTGTCATCTAACACTCCCACTATCGTCTAACACCCACAATCATCTAACACTCCCACTATCGTCTAACACGCACTGTCATCTAACACTCCCACTATCGATCTAACACCCACTATCATCTAACACTCCCACTATCGTCTAACACGCACTGTCATCTAACACTCCCACTATCATCTAACACCCACTGTCATCTAACACTCACTGTCATCTAACACTCCCACTATCATCTAACACCCACTGTCATCTAACACTCCCACTATCGTCTAACACGCACTGTCATCTAACACTCCCACTATCATCTAACACCCACTGTCATCTAACACTCCCACTATCGTCTAACACGCACTGTCATCTAACACTCCCACTATCATCTAACACCCACTGTCATCTAACACTCCCACTATCATCTAACACGCACTATCATCTAACACCCACTATCTTCTAACACTCACTATCATCTAACACTCCCACAATCATCTAACACGCACTATCATCTAACACGCACAATCATCTAACACCCACTATTATCTAACACTCCCACAATCATTTAACATTCCCACAACCATCTAACACTCCCACTATCATCTAACACGCACTATCATCTAACACCCACTGTCATCTAACACTCCCACTATCATCTAACACTCCCACTATCATCTAACACACACTGTCATCTAACACGCACTATCATCTAACACTCCCACAATCATTTAACATTCCCACAACCATCTAACACTCCCACTATCATCTAACACGCACTATCATCTAACACCCACTGTCATCTAACACTCCCACTGTCATCTAACACTCCCACTATCGTCTAAAACTCCTCTCATCAATCATTCTCTCGTTGATCACTCCCACACTCATCTGACACTCTCCCACAGTAATATATTACCCTTCTGTAACACAACCAGAAACATCTAACACTCCCACACTCTTGTTACACACTCTCACAGGCACCTAACACACTCCCACACTCTTGTTACTCTCACAGGCACCTAACACACTCCCACACTCTTGTTACACACTCTCACAGGCACCTAACACACTCCCACACTCTTGTTACACACTCTCACAGGCACCTAACACACTCCCACACTCTTGTTACACACTCTCACAGGCACCTAACACACTCCCACACTCTTGTTACACACTCTCACAGGCACCTAACACACACCCACACTCTTGTTACACACTCTCACAGGCACCTAACACACTCCCACACTCTTGTTACACACTCTCACAGGCACCTAACACACTCCACACTCTTGTTACACACTCTCACAGGCACCTAACACACTCCCACACTCTTGTTACACACTCTCACAGGCACCTAACACACTCCCACACTCTTGTTACACACTCTCACAGGCATCTAACACACTCCCACACTCTTGTTACACACTCTCACAGGCACCTAACACACTCCCACACTCTTGTTACACACTCTCACAGGCACCTAACACTCCCACACTCTTGTTACACACTCTCACAGGCACCTAACACACTCCCACACTCTTGTTACACACTCTCACAGGCACCTAACACACTCCCACACTCTTGTTACACACTCTCACAGGCACCTAACACACTCCCACACTCTTGTTACACACTCTCACAGGCACCTAACACACTCCCACACTCTTGTTACACACTCTCACATGCATCTAACACATCTCACACATCTAAGTGGCTCACACTTATCTAGCACGTTTTTACACTCATCAAACGGACTCATACATTATTCTAACACACTTCCTCACTCGTATAACCCCCCCTCCCCATCTGCATTAATATAACACATTACCGTAAAAGGGGCTAGTAACCCCTTCTGTATACATTACTAAGTTAAAAATATAATTTTTTTTTCTCTCTGGGCCACCCTGCCTCGGTGGGATACGGCCGGTTTGTTGAAAGAAGGCGATTCCCGTAAAACACCCACAAACATCTGACAGTCTCCCACTCTCATCCAACCCTTCCTATGTAAGAAGAATTGGTGACAGACACCTACAGGAACTGTAATCAAGCAGGAAGCCGAAAATTTCCCTAAGTTATTGTTGAGCCAGGCTGTGGTACCTAGGTTGAAGTGCGTGCTGCGAGCACCAGCAACACAACCGATCTCGCTTTCAACTCTAACCCTGGCGAGGGAACAGGAAGCAGGGAAGAGGAATCCTGGAATCGACTCTGAGTAGACTTCGTGTAGACTATAAGAAAACAATAGGTGGTAGGGGCTAGGCTACTGCATCTTAGGGTGTGACTAGCCAGCTGCACCCTGGGTAGCGGCTAGCCTGCTGCACCCTGGGAAGTGGCTAGCCTACTGCAACCTGCGTAGTAGATAGCCTACTGCACCCTGCGTAGTAGCTAGCTTACTGCACACTGGGTAGTAGCTAGCCTACTGCACCCTGCATAGTAGCTAGCCTACTGCACCCTGCGTAGTAGCTAGCCTACTGCACCCTGGGTAGTAGCTAGCCTACTGCACCCTGCATAGTACCTATCCTACTGCACCGTGGGTAGTGGCTACCCTTCTGCACTCTGGGTAGTGGCTAGCCTGCTTCACCCTGGGTAGTGCCTTCTGCACGCTGGGCAGTGGCTAGCCTACTGCACCCTGCGTAGTAGCTAGCCTACTGCACCCTGGGTAGTAGCTAGCCTACTGCACCCTTGATAGTGGCAAGCCTGGTGCACGCTTTGTAGTAGCTAGCCTGCTGCACCCTGGATAGTTGCTATCCTGCTGCACCCTGGGTAGTGGCCAGAGTGCTGAACCCTGGGTAGTGGCTAGCCTCCTGCACCCTGGGTAGTGGCTAGCCTCCTGCACCCTGGGCAGTGGCTATCCTCCTGCAACCTGGGTAGTGGCCAGCCTACTGCACCCAGGGTAGTGATAAGCCTGCTGAACCCTGAGTAGTGGCTAGCCTCCTGCACACTGGGTAGCGGCCAACCTGCTGCACCCTGGGTAGTAGCTAGCGTACTGCACCTTGTGATTGTAGCTAGCGTGTTGCACCCTGGTTTGTGGCTAGCCTGCTGCACCCTGGGCAGTGGCTAGTCCACTGCACCCTGGGAAGTGGCTAGTCTGCAGCACCCTGAGTAGTGCCTAGCCTGCTGTACCCTGGGGAGTATCTATCCTACAGCACCCTGGGTAAAAGCTAGCCTCCTGCACCTTGGGTATTGGATGTGTCTGCTGCACTCTGGGTAGTGGCTAGTCTATCGCACCCTGGGTAGCGTCTAGCCTGCAGTAACCTGGGTAGTTGCTAGCTTTCTGCACCCTGGTTAGTGGCTAGCCTGCTGCCCCCTGGGTAGTGGCTAACCTGCTGCACCCTGGGTATTAGCTAACCTGTTCACCCTGGAAAGTGGTCGGCTTGCTGTACCCACAAACACTGCCTAATTCCCCACACAATTATTAGCAAGAATAAGAACAAGACACGGGAAAAATCTTTTGCCATCGTGAAGCATGCAGAAGTTGGCAGACCATTACTTAATCATGGTATCCTTTTAATGGTTGATTATATCATGTCCACCAGCCAAGAAACCATTAAGTGCTGGATGGGATTTTCCTTGTGTGTCACAGAGGACGACTCGCTCTCGTGCATCCATTTTAACATGGTGTTGAACGAATCGACTGTGGATTTGACATCTCCTTTCGGGGCATCTAGAAATAGCCATTGTGTTTTCGAGTTCTCTTACTCCTGTACCGCACCTGGAACTCTAGGTGACATCTCACAGCACAACTTTGCATACAATTGGTTGTAACAAAGAGGGTAGGGAATCGAGAGTGAGAACGTTATACCCACTGCAAATTCACAAACCATACCACGGGCGGGGATAGAACCTACAATCAGTGAGTCATAGAAATCCAGACCGACGCGTTAGCCACTTGCATTTTCGGTCATGTTTAAGTATATCTAATTGGATGAATCTTATTGTAGCCAGCTGGCCCAGTGGCTAGCGCGTCGGTCTGGAGTTTTATGACTGATCGCGGGTTCAATCCCCACCCGTGGTATGATTTGCAATCATGTCATTACAACTTCATGAATCACTGTAAACTTCTACAGGCTGGATACCCAGGTCTCCGAGAAGAAATTTCCACTCACTCTTTCCATTCACGCAAACATGAGCGGTATGGTACACAAAGAAAAGAAGCTGGTATTACCCGAAATACCACCTCGTCAGTTACCTTGAATTGGTGGGTGTGATTAAGTAGGCGTTCTTATAAGGCTCCAGGGTTGTAAACAAAGGATATTGAAAGATGTTCACATTCACTCTAAAGAATGTGTACTGTGGGTGAGGGGAAGATAAACTGTCTACGTTTGATGTGTATCATGAGGCATTTTCAAAGTAAGAGATGTAGTGACATGGACAACCCAGCTGCACCCTGGGATGTGGCTAGCCAGCTGCACCCTGGGATGTGGCTAGCCTGCTGCACCCTGGGATGTGGCTAGCCTGCTGCACCCTGGGATGTGGCTAGCCTGCTGCACCCTGGGATGTGGCTAGCCTGCTGCACCCTGGGATGTGGCTAGCCTGCTGCATCCTGGGATGTGGCTAGCCTGCTGCACCCTGGGATGTGGCTAGCCTTCTATTACAACCCAGGAGTCCCAAAGGCCTGTTATCCTGGGTGTAAAGGGAGCAAAATAAACAGCAGAAAATTTTTGACTTGTATTATCCTTCACCAGTTTAGAACAGAAGTATGCACACTATATACACTATGTACAACAATAGGAATTAGTGCACTCCACGGTAAGCAAGGCAGAATAGAAGCCACTAGAGAGCAGACCGTGCTTCAACCAGCTCTAGAATGGGAATGACAAGGGCAGACAGGTGAGTGGTACCCACATCACCTCTGCGATTGCCAAAACCATCTTCTCATTGGCTGGAACCTGGGTACTAATTGAACGACGGGGCCCCATCATCAACCCTTAGTACCTGGTTCGCTGGTTGGGGGAGATAGCCTGTAAATGAGGGTGTGTACATGCGCCGAATAAAGGTTACGTATTCTGCATGCCACACCTGAAGATTGAGACACTTATGCAGCATATGGAAATCTTTATTCAGGAAACGTTTCGCCACACAGTGGCTTCATCAGTCCAATACAAAGAGGAAGGCGTAAGGAGAGGAGTAGAATGAGGTAATCAGTCCCTCAACCTGGAGTCGATGTGTTCAGTCCATCAATCTTGTAGAATGTACAGCATAGGGCCGTAGACGTGGCTTATATACTGTAGTGAGGTGAGGTGAAGCAGGCGGAGGCGGGGTCATAGTGGTACCATCCACTAGTCGAAGTAGGTCTTGGTCCAAAGGTTGAACAAGTGTTGAAGAATTCTTTGTAACAAGATCCCATGATACAGTATATAAGCCACGTCTACGGCCCTATGCTGTACATTCTACAAGATTGATGGACTGAACACATCGACTCCAGGTTGAGGGACTGATTACCTCATTCTACTCCTCTCCTTACGCCTTCCTCTTTGTATTGGACTGATGAAGCCACTGTGTGGCGAAACGTTTCCTGAATAAAGATTTCCATATGCTGCATAAGTGTCTCAATCTTCAACTTGTCGGTTTTTCAAACCATTCATCACAAATGCCACACCTTCTGGACCCTGGGTTGTGGATAGCCTGTTGCACCCTGAGATGTAGCTAGCCTGCTGCACCCTGGATAGTGGCTAGGCTTCTGCACCCTTGGTAGTAGGTAGCCTGCTGCACCTTGAGTAGTGGTTAGCCTACTGCACCCTGAGTAGTGGTTAGCCTGCTGCACCCTGCATAGTGGCTACTTTGCTGCACTTGGGTAGTGGCTAGCACGCTCACCCTTGGTAGTGGCTAGCCTGTTGTAACCTGGGTAGTGGCTAGCCGGCGGCAACCTGGGTAGTGGTTTGTTTGCTGCACCCTGGGTAGTGACTAACCTGCTGCACCCTGGGTAGTGTCTAGTTTGGTGCACCCTGGGTAGTGGCTAGCCTACTGTTCCCTGGTTTGTGGCTAGCCTACTGCACCCTGGGTAGTGGCTAGCTTGCTGTACCCTGGGTAGTGGTTAGCCTGCTGCACCCTGGGTAGTGCCTGGCCTGCTACTTCCTGTTTAATTTCTAGCCTGCTGCACCCTGGGTAGTGCCTGGCCTGCTGCACTCTGGATAGTGGCTAGCCTGCTTCACCTTGTTTAGTGGCTAGTCTGCTTCACCCTGGGTAGTGGCTAAGAACATAGGAAAGAAGGAACACTGCAACAGGCCTACTGACCCATGTGGAGCAGGTCCATGTCTCCCCCCGGATTAGACCAATGACCCACCCTCCAGATTATCCCAATGACCCACCCAGTCTGGTCATCCCCGCTCAAGGATGGAGCACTGTACCAGACCCAGCAGCACAAGCTAGTCAGGTCCAACTCACACCCACCCACACCCACCCACACCCACCCACCCACACCCACCCACACCCACTCATGTATTTATCTAACCTATTTTTAAAACTACACAATGTTTTAGCCTCAATAAGTGTACTCGGGAGCTTGTTCCACTCATCCACAACTCTATTACCAAACCAGTACTTTCCTATATCCTTCCTGAATCTGAATTTTTCCAACTTGAAACCATTGCTGCGAGTCCTGTCTTGGCTGGAAATTTTCAGCACACTATTTACATCCCCTTTATTTATTCCTGTTTTCAATTTATACACCTCGATCATATCCCCCCTAATTCTACGCCTTTCGAGAGAGTGCAGATTCAGGGCCCTCAGTCTATCCTCATAGGGAAGATTTCTGATACATGGGATCATCTTTGTCATCCTCCTTTGTACGTTTTCCAGAGCATTTATATCCATTCTGTAATACGGTGACCAGAACTGAGCAGCATAGTCTAAATAAGGCCTAACCAAGGATATATAGAGTTAAAGAACAACTTGAGGACTTCTATTATTTATACTTCTAGATATGAAGCCAAGAATTCTGTTAGCTTTATTCCGAACACTAATGCACTGTTGTCTTGGTTTTAGGTTACTGCTAACCAGAACTCCTAAATCCTTTTTTGCAATCGGTAGTATTAAGATCTACATTATTTAGTTTATATGTGGCATGGTTATTTAACTGTCAACATTTAGAACTTTGTATTTGTCAATATTAAACTGCATCTGCCACTCTCCGACCATTGCGTCAGTCTATTCAAATCATCCTGGAGTGCTCTAATGTCCTCATTAGAATGAATTGGTCGGCCTATTTTGGTGTCGTCAGCAAATTTGCTTATGTCGCTATTTATTCCCTTATCTATGTCGTTTATGTAAATTGTGAACAACAACGGGCCCAACACTGACCCCTGAGGAACACCGCTTGTGACGTGCCCCCATTCTGATTTCCCTAATCTTACTTCTGTATACCTGAAAGAACCCTTTTGGGTTAGTCTTTGAATCCCTTGCGACCTTAGCCTCATAATCTCTTTTTGCTTTTCTTATTCCTTTCTTTATTTCTCTCTCTAATTGAATATATTGATTTCTTAACTGCCCATCCCCTCTTTTAATACGCCTATACATGCCTCTCTTTTGACCAATACGATGTTTTAATTTATTGTTCATCCATTTAGGGTCATTTTTGTTAGATCTAATTTCCCTACTCAGAACAAAAGTTGTCTGGGCAGCTAGAACTGTGCTCTGAAAAACGTCATATTGGCAACCAAGATCACCTACCTGACCCATAGTCAGGACATCCCAATTTAGCCCACCCAGGTAATTTTTCTGCACCCTGAGTAGTGGCTAGCCTTCTGCACCCTGGGTAGTGGCTAGCCTGCTGCACCCTGGGTAGTGGCTAGCCTGCTGCACCCTGGGTAGTGGCTAGCCTGCTGCACGGTAGGCTGCTGCTGCCCTGGGTAGTGGCTAGCCTGCTGCACCCTGGGTAGTGGCTAGCCTTGCTGCACCCTGGGTAGTGGCTAGCCTGCTGCACCCTGGGTAGTGGCTAGCCTGCTGCACCCTGGGTAGTGGCTAGCCTGCTGCACCCTGGGTAGTGGCTAGCCTGCTGCACCCTGGGTAGTGGCTAGCCTGCTGCACCCTGGGTAGTGGCTAGCCTGCTGCACCCTGGGTAGTGGCTAGCCTGCTGCACCCTGGGTAGTGGCTAGCCTGCTGCACCCTGGGTAGAGGCTAGCCTGCTGCACCCTGGGTAGTGGCTAGCCTGCTGCACCCTGAGTAGTGGCTAGCCTGCTGCACCCTGGGTAGTGGCTAGCCTGCTGCACCCTGGGTAGTGGCTAGCCTGCTGCACCCTGAGTAGTGGCTAGCCTGCTGCACCCTGAGTAGTGGCTAGCCTGCTGCACCCTGGGTAGTGGCTAGCCTGCTGCACCCTGGGTAGTGGCTAGCCTGCTACATCCTGAGTAGTGGCTAACCTGCTGCACCCTGGGTAGTGGCTAGCCTGCTACACCCTGGGTAGTGGCTAGCCTGCTGCACCCTGAGTAGTGGCTAGCCTGCTGCACCCTGGGTAGTGGCTAGCCTGCTGCACCCTGGGTAGTGGCTAGCCTGCTACACCCTGGGTAGTGGCTAGCCTGCTGCACCCTGGGTAGTGGCTAGCCTGCTACACCCTGGGTAGTGGCTAGCCTGCTGCACCCTGAGTAGTGGCTAGCCTGCTGCACCCTGGGTAGTGGCTAGCCTGCTGCACCCTGGGTAGTGGCTAGCCTGCTGCACCCTGAGTAGTGGCTAGCCTGCTGCACCCTGAGTAGTGGCTAGCCTGCTGCACCCTGGGTAGTGGCTAGCCTGCTGCACCCTGGGTAGTGGCTAGCCTGCTGCACCCTGGGTAGTGGCTAGCCTGCTGCACCCTGGGTAGTGGCTAGCCTGCTGCACCCTGGGTAGTGGCTAGCCTGCTGCACCCTGGGTAGTGGCTAGCCTGCTGCACCCTGGGTAGTGGCTAGCCTGCTGCACCCTGGGTAGTGGCTAGCCTGCTGCACCCTGGGTAGTGGCTAGCCTGCTGCACCCTGAGTAGTGGCTAGCCTGCTGCACCCTGGGTAGTGGCTAGCCTGCTGCACCCTGGGTAGTGGCTAGCCTGCTGCACCCTGAGTAGTGGCTAGCCTGCTGCACCCTGAGTAGTGGCTAGCCTGCTGCACCCTGGGTAGTAACTAGCCTGCTGCACCCTGGGTAGTGGCTAGCCTGCTACATCCTGAGTAGTGGCTAGCCTGCTGCACCCTGGGTAGTGGCTAGCCTGCTACACCCTGGGTAGTGGCTAGCCTGCTGCACCCTGAGTAGTGGCTAGCCTGCTGCACCCTGGGTAGTGGCTAGCCTGCTGCACCCTGGGTAGTGGCTTGCCTGCTACACCCTGGGTAGTGGCTAGCCTGCTGCACCCTGGGTAGTGGCTAGCCTGCTACAACCCTGGGTAGTGGCTAGCCTGCTGCACCCTGAGTAGTGGCTAGCCTGCTGCACCCTGGGTAGTGGCTAGCCTGCTGCACCCTGGGTAGTGGCTAGCCTGCTGCACCCTGAGTAGTGGCTAGCCTGCTGCACCCTGAGTAGTGGCTAGCCTGCTGCACCCTGGGTAGTGGCTAGCCTGCTGCACCCTGGGTAGTGGCTAGCCTGCTGCACCCTGGGTAGTGGCTAGCCTGCTGCACCCTGAGTAGTGGCTAGCCTGCTGCACCCTGAGTAGTGGCTAGCCTGCTGCACCCTGGGTAGTGGCTAGCCTGCTGCACCCTGGGTAGTGGCTAGCCTGCTACATCCTGAGTAGTGGCTAGCCTGCTGCACCCTGGGTAGTGGCTAGCCTGCTACACCCTGGGTAGTGGCTAGCCTGCTGCACCCTGAGTAGTGGCTAGCCTGCTGCACCCTGGGTAGTGGCTAGCCTGCTGCACCCTGGGTAGTGGCTAGCCTGCTACACCCTGGGTAGTGGCTAGCCTGCTGCACCCTGGGTAGTGGCTAGCCTGCTACACCCTGGGTAGTGGCTAGCCTGCTGCACCCTGAGTAGTGGCTAGCCTGCTGCACCCTGGGTAGTGGCTAGCCTGCTGCACCCTGGGTAGTGGCTAGCCTGCTGCACCCTGAGTAGTGGCTAGCCTGCTGCACCCTGAGTAGTGGCTAGCCTGCTGCACCCTGGGTAGTGGCTAGCCTGCTGCACCCTGGGTAGTGGCTAGCCTGCTGCACCCTGGGTAGTGGCTAGCCTGCTGCACCCTGGGTAGTGGCTAGCCTGCTGCACCCTGGGTAGTGGCTAGCCTGCTGCACCCTGGGTAGTGGCTAGCCTGCTGCACCCTGGGTAGTGGCTAGCCTGCTGCACCCTGGGTAGTGGCTAGCCTGCTGCACCCTGGGTAGTGGCTAGCCTGCTGCACCCTGAGTAGTGGCTAGCCTGCTGCACCCTGGGTAGTGGCTAGCCTGCTGCACCCTGGGTAGTGGCTAGCCTGCTGCACCCTGAGTAGTGGCTAGCCTGCTGCACCCTGAGTAGTGGCTAGCCTGCTGCACCCTGGGTAGTGGCTAGCCTGCTGCACCCTGGGTAGTGGCTAGCCTGCTACATCCTGAGTAGTGGCTAGCCTGCTGCACCCTGGGTAGTGGCTAGCCTGCTACACCCTGGGTAGTGGCTAGCCTGCTGCACCCTGAGTAGTGGCTAGCCTGCTGCACCCTGGGTAGTGGCTAGCCTGCTGCACCCTGGGTAGTGGCTTGCCTGCTACACCCTGGGTAGTGGCTAGCCTGCTGCACCCTGGGTAGTGGCTAGCCTGCTACACCCTGGGTAGTGGCTAGCCTGCTGCACCCTGAGTAGTGGCTAGCCTGCTGCACCCTGGGTAGTGGCTAGCCTGCTGCACCCTGGGTAGTGGCTAGCCTGCTGCACCCTGAGTAGTGGCTAGCCTGCTGCACCCTGAGTAGTGGCTAGCCTGCTGCACCCTGGGTAGTGGCTAGCCTGCTGCACCCTGGGTAGTGGCTAGCCTGCTGCACCCTGGGTAGTGGCTAGCCTGCTGCACCCTGGGTAGTGGCTAGCCTGCTGCACCCTGGTAGTGGCTAGCCTGCTGCACCCTGGGTAGTGGCTAGCCTGCTGCACCCTGGGTAGTGGCTAGCCTGCTGCACCCTGGGTAGTGGCTAGCCTGCTGCACCCTGAGTAGTGGCTAGCCTGCTGCACCCTGAGTAGTGGCTAGCCTGCTGCACCCTGGGTAGTGGCTAGCCTGCTGCACCCTGAGTAGTGGCTAGCCTGCTGCACCCTGGGTAGTGGCTAGCCTGCTACACCTTGAGTAGTGGCTAGCCTGCTGCACCCTGGGTAGTGGCTAGTCTGCTGCACCCTGGGTAGTGGCTAGCCTGCTACACCCTGAGTAGTGGCTAGCCTGCTGCACCCTGGGTAGTGGCTAGCCTGCTACACCCTGGGTAGTGGCTAGCCTGCTGCACCCTGAGTAGTGGCTAGCCTGCTGCACCCTGGGTAGTGGCTAGCCTGCTGCACCCTGGGTAGTGGCTAGCCTGCTACACCCTGGGTAGTGGCTAGCCTGCTGCACCCTGGGTAGTGGCTAGCCTGCTACACCCTGGGTAGTGGCTAGCCTGCTGCACCCTGAGTAGTGGCTAGCCTGCTGCACCCTGGGTAGTGGCTAGCCTGCTGCACCCTGGGTAGTGGCTAGCCTGCTGCACCCTGAGTAGTGGCTAGCCTGCTGCACCCTGAGTAGTGGCTAGCCTGCTGCACCCTGGGTAGTGGCTAGCCTGCTGCACCCTGGGTAGTGGCTAGCCTGCTGCACCCTGGGTAGTGGCTAGCCTGCTGCACCCTGGGTAGTGGCTAGCCTGCTGCACCCTGGGTAGTGGCTAGCCTGCTGCACCCTGGGTAGTGGCTAGCCTGCTGCACCCTGAGTAGTGGCTAGCCTGCTGCACCCTGAGTAGTGGCTAGCCTGCTGCACCCTGAGTAGTGGCTAGCCTGCTGCACCCTGGGTAGTGGCTAGCCTGCTGCACCCTGGGTAGTGGCTAGCCTGCTGCACCCTGGGTAGTGGCTAGCCTGCTGCACCCTGGGTAGTGGCTAGCCTGCTGCACCCTGGGTAGTGGCTAGCCTGCTGCACCCTGGGTAGTGGCTAGCCTGCTGCACCCTGGGTAGTGGCTAGCCTGCTGCACCTGGGTAGTGGCTAGCCTGCTGCACCCTGGGTAGTGGCTAGCCTGCTGCACCCTGGGTAGTGGCTAGCCTGCTGCACCCTGGGTAGTGGCTAGCCTGCTGCACCCTGGGTAGTGGCTAGCCTGCTCACCCTGGGTAGTGGCTAGCCTGCTGCACCCTGGGTAGTGGCTAGCCTGCTGCACCCTGGGTAGTGGCTAGCCTGCTACACCCTGGGTAGTGGCTAGCCTGCTGCACCCTGGGTAGTGGCTAGCCTGCTGCACCCTGGGTAGTGGCTAGCCTGCTGCACCCTGGGTAGTGGCTAGCCTGCTAGCAACCCTGGGTAGTGGCTAGCCTGCTGCACCCTGGGTAGTGGCTAGCCTGCTACACCCTGGGTAGTGGCTAGCCTGCTGCACCCTGGGTAGTGGCTAGCCTGCTCACCCTGGTAGTGGCTAGCCTGCTGCACCCTGGGTAGTGGCTAGCCTGCTCACCCTGGGTAGTGGCTAGCCTGCTGCACCCTGGGTAGTGGCTAGCCTGCTGACCACCCTGGGTAGTGGCTAGCCTGCTGCACCCTGGGTAGTGGCTAGCCTGCTACACCTGGTTCTGCAGATTTATGGAAGCTTCTAGCCAGTCCCTGGAGTCTTACGTATGACCTTTTTAAGGAGTGAACTAGTCCCTAACTTCTAGTTTTCACATTTCCTTGTTATAATTGTTGTTGTTATTTGGTGATTGTGAGAGAAGCTGGCATGCTAGTGTCACCACGTTACCTCGCTTTGACGAAACTACCCTTTTGCTTCTCTTGCAACATCGCTTAGCTCCTGATGACCAGCGAAGAGGTGTAGAAGTACTTGAGCTTAATTAAGTGTCCCATCCCTATTGGCTTTTACACACGACACACACACACACACACACACACACACATCACACACACACACACACACACACACACACACACACACACACACACACACACACACACACATCACAGGGATGTTAGGAAGTATTTCTTCAGCCACAGAGTAGTCATAAGTGGATAGTTGGGAAGCGTGTAGTGGAGCAGGATCCATACATGCTATTAAGCAGGTATGATAAGCTAGGCTCAGGAGAGTGACTAGTAGCGATCAGTGAAGAGGCGGGGCCAGGAGCTCGGACTCGACCCCCGCAACCTCAACTAGGTGAGTACAACTAGGTGAGTACACATACATCACACACATACACACACACACACACACACACACACAACACACACACACACACACACACACACACACACACACACACACACTCTTGCTACCCCTGAACGGGTCACAATGTATATATTGTATATTACCTTTTCATATAATTTTATATTGCTTATATTTGCGATAATAGCTAAATTGTAAATATATTGCTTTATGTTATTATTTGACTTAGTTATGTTGTTAGGTAGGATGTAACATTTATATATATATTATTCAGTGCTCATAAGAACATAAGAAAGAAGGAACACTGCAACAGGCCTACTGACCCATGTGGAGCAGGTCCATGTCCCCCCTCGGATTAGACCAATGACCCACCCAGTCTGGTCATCCCCACTCAAGGATGGAGCACTGTACCAGACCCAGCAGCACAAGCTAGTCAGGTCCAACTCACACCCACACACACCCACTCATGTATTTATCTAGCCTATTTTTAAAACTACACAACGTTTTAGCCTCAATAACTGTACTGGGGAGTTTGTTCCACTCATCCACAACTCTATTACCAAACCAGTGCTTTCCTACATCCTTCCTGAATCTGAATTTTTCCAACTTGAAACCATTGCTGCGAGTCCTGTCTTGGCTGGAAATTTTCAGCACGCTATTTACATCCCTTTATTTATTCCTGTTTTCCATTTACACACCTCGATCATATCCCCCTTAATTCTACGCCTTTCGAGAGAGTGCAGATTCATGGCCCTCAGTCTGTCCTCATAGGGAAGATTTCTCATACATGGGATCATCTTTGTCATCCTTTGTACGTTTTCCAGAGCATTTATATCCATTTTGTAATACGGTGACCAGAACTGAGCAGCATAGTCTAAATGAGGCCTAACCAAGGATATATAGAGTTGAAGAACAACCTGAGGACTTCTATTATTTATACTTCTAGATATGAAGCCAAGAATTCTGTTAGCTTTACTGCGAACACTAGTGCACTGTTGTCTTGGTTTTAGGTTACTGCTAACCAGAACTCCTAAATCCTTTATGCAATCGGTAGTATTAAGATCTACATTATTTAGTTTATATGTGGCATTGTTATTTAACTGTCCAACATTTAGAACTTTGCATTTGTCAATATTAAACTGCATCTGCCACTTCTCCGACCATTGCGTCAGTCTATCCACATCATCCTGGAGTGCTCTAGTGTCCTCATTATAATTAATTGAACGGCCTATTTTGGTGTCATCAGCAAATTTGCTTATGTCGCTATTTATTCCCTCATCTATGTCGTTTATGTAAATTGTGAACAACAACGGGCCCAACACTGACCCCTGAGGAACACCGCTTGTGACGTGCCCCCATTCTGATTTCTCCCCATTTATGCTAACTCTCTGCTGTCTATTTGTCAGCCATGCCTCTACCCAGGAAAAAATTTCTCCTCCTATTCCGTGTGCCCTAAGTTTCCCCAATAGCCTCTGGTGTGGAACTCTATCGAAAGCCTTACTGAAGTCCATATACACAATATCATATTCATTACCATGATCTACCTCCTCAAACACCTTAGTGAAAAAAGTTAGTAAATTCGTAAGACAGGAACGCCCCTTTGTAAAACCGTGTTGAGAATCATTAATCAATCTGTGCCTGTCAAGATGGCTACGTATTGCTTCGGCAATTATTGATTCCATAAATTTTCCCACTATGGAGGTAAGGCTTATTGGTCTATAGTCCGAAGCCAAGGACCCATCACCTGTCTTGTAAATAGGTATTACAATTGCCATTTTCCTCTTATTAGGCACTATGCCAGTTTGTAGTGATATGTTAAAAAGATTAACCAAAGGTACACTAAGTTCCTCTTTACATTCCTTTAACACCCTTGCAAACAGTTCATCAGGACCTGGGGATTTGTTAGGTTTTAGTTTCTCTGTTTGTCTGAGGACCATGTCACTAGTTACTGCAATCGTACATAGTTTATTATCATCCTGTTCTACGTAATCTATTATTTCAGGAATATTGCTAGTATTTTCCTGGGTGAAAACTGAGAGGAAGTAGGTATTTAGAATTTCACACATATCCTTATCACTGTCAGTGATCTGACCAGAGTTACTCTTAAGTGGGCCTGTCTTGTTCCTAATCTTACTTCTGTATACCTGAAAGAACCCTTTTGGGTTAGTCTTTGAATCCCTTGCGACCATAGCCTCATAATCCCTTTTTGCTTTTCTTATTCCTTTTTTTTTATTTTTCTCTTTTTAATTGAATATATTGATTTCTTAACTGCCCATGCCCTCCTTTGATACGCCTATATATGCCTCTCTTTTGACCAATGAGATGTTTTAATCTATTGTTCATCCATTTAGGGTCATTTTTGTTAGATCTAAATTTCCCTACTCAGAACAAAAGTTGTCTGGGCAGCTAGAACTGTGCTCTGAAAAACGTCATATTGGCAACCAAGATCACCTACCTGACCCATAGTCAGGACATCCCAATTTAGCCCACCCAAGTAATTTTTCAGTCCTATGAAGTCGGCCAAGCGAAAATCTGGGACAGAGATTTGATTGCAGTTATCTGGGTAATTCCATGATATATTGAAACTAAGTGATTTGTGATCAATTTCCCCAAGCTCATCATTAACCTCAAGATTATTAATTAGTGATTGTTGGCAAGAACCAAGTCAAGCAGATTGTTTCCTCTAGTTGATATTGTCACAACCTGTTCTAAAAAGCAATCCTGAACCGTATCAAGAAAGTCACTAGACTCAAGATTTCCTGTCATGTTGTTCCAATCAATTTGTCTAAAGTTAAAATCTCCCATTATCACAACATTTTCATATCTACATGCCTTATGAATTTCATCCCATAACAGCTTACTGCCCTCCCTTTGAAGGTTTGGGGGCCTATAAATCACACCCAAAATTAATTTGTCACGTCCCTCGAGAAACTGTAGCCAAACCGATTCTGTGTTCGATGTTTCTAATCTTATATCATGTCTAAGACAACAATTTAAATTTTCTCTGACATACATCGCCACACCACCATCCTTCCTGTTGACCTTATCAGTGTGGAATAGTTTATAACCCTGTATGTTGCGTTCAGAAGGCATTTCTCTATCTTTCAGGTTGAACCAGGTCTCTGTTATACCAATAATATCTATATTACCTACACTTGCAAGTAATTTTAGCTCATCTATCTTATTTCTTAGACTCCTACTATTTGTATAGTAAACCTTTAGGGAGCTAGCCACTCTTTGCCCTCTACTATCTATCTTTGTTTGTTGATCAATTGATTTGCCATTACTAGCAACTTTATTTTGAATATTGTCTTTTAAACATATCCCTGAGGTATCCCGGTAATAACTGCTGTTTTTAACCCTAATGCCTGATTGTTTCCCACAAACACCCATACCTCTATAATCTGTCAGTTTAAATTCCTAGACAAGTCATCAATTACCCTCTCAATTGAATTGGCTAATGCAACCACTCCATCCCCAGAGAGATGAACCCCATCCCCTGCATACATATCACGTTTGCCAAAGAAAGGCCCCCAGTTATCAATGAATGGGATTGCAAGTTCCTTGCAGTACCTGTCTAGCCAGCGATTTATACCAATTGCCCTAGACATCCATTCATTTCCCACTCCCTTTCTAGGCAAGATGCTACATATGACTGGGATCCCTCCCTTAGACCTACTTCTATGGCTGACCTGTACTTATCCAGCAGCTCCTCTCTCCTGCCCTTCCCAATGTCATTACCCCCAGCACTAAGACAGATAGTGGGCTTGTTCCCATTACCTGCCATAATATTATCCAACCTGCTGACTATGTCGCCAACACCAGCTCCAGGAAGACACACTCTCTGTCTGACCTTTCTGTCTCTGTTACAAAATGCACGGTCCATATATCTTACCTGAGAATCGCCTACTATTAAAATATTCTTACCTTGATTAGCAGGGGAATCAGTGGTACCTTCAACCTCACTAACCACTGACATACACTCATCTTGGAGAACAGAGAATCGATTTCCTACCTTCACATCTTCTCTATTAACTCTCCTCATCTTCCTTCTTCCTGAACTGTTAACCACTTGCCACTTAAATCGGCTGCCACTCTCACTGCTGGTGACCATTCCTACCTTACCAGCTAAATTCTTGTCACACTCGCTCCCAAACTCATCTATGCGAAGCTTCAGCTTCCTATTTTCCTCCTGAAGAAGTAGAATCTCCTTCTTCAACACATGAACCTGGGATTCTAAAGCACTACAACAAGCCATGGTATAGGTAACAGCCCACGCTAACTCCCAAGAGCTTGGCAGGTATGACCGCACTTGACCACTGACCTCAGCAGTCTTGATTGTCTAACTACTGTAATTATCGCTCGTTGCTCGTTACACTGCCGGCTTCTCGGTGTTGCTGGGCAGCAACTGTCCACGGAGTGATCACGTGATCAGGTGGGGTGATCACACCTCGCCTGGAGTAGTCAGTCTGGGCTAGACTCTCTTGTCGGTTGGACGTGATTCTAGCAGGAGGTCCCTCAACTCGTCTCTTGCTGGCCCTTGTTGTAAGATCGTCTCTTTCGCTTTTTTGTTGTTGGTTCTGTGGAACTCTGTTCACAGAACATTGTCTAGACTTAGTGATTTTCGACGTTGTACTGAGGTTGTGTGTCACATAGACACTCTGAGAAACTCAGGTCCTGAGCTGTAGCTTCTGACCTAATTTGTACTGGTATTTGTGTACTGTCACAGTCGGGGATTTTCTTATGCTGAACTTAGATTCAGTAATATGGGAGTTTTGTGACTTTTGTGGAGGATCTGCTGATGGTCCCTACTTAGTGTCATTATATTATCTTCTTGTTCCTGACTCTGTGTCGCTGTTGCTTGCTATATTGTTGTTCGGCTTATCAGTCGTTTTATTGTTCAAGCAAGCTGTTCTGATTGCCAGGTGGTCAAGAAGTTAGTTAATGTGAGGGCTTAGTCACTAGTTAAGTCTAGTTGAGCGCTGAGACATAGCGAACTACTTAGAGCACTTACACACAAACTTACTTGTACATATTTGTAATATCTAATTAAATGTTAATGTACCAGACGGTACTTAAGACGTATAAATGTGATATGTGCCTTCAGCACAATACTACTGTACACGAGAGAAGTGTAGGAACTTGTATCCTATATTATATTCAATTGATTAATTTAATTTACTTTGATCTTATACCTCTAGACTATGTTATTAATAAATTTATTAAATTTTAATTTCTCTAGTTAGTAGCCTACCAGTTGTAATCCTGAAGCACTAATAATTCTTTCTTTCAACGTACCAGCCGTATCCCACTGAGGTGGGGTGGCCCAAAGAAAAAAACTGTAATATATACAGGAGAAGGGGTTACTGGCCCCTTGCTCCCGGCATTTTAGTCGCCTTTACAACACGCATGGCTTACGGAGGAAGAATTCTGTTCCACTTCCCCATGGAACAGTTCCAAACAGTTCTGTCATGGAAAGAAACATAATTGGATCTTCCCTTTTGAAACATGAAAGGAATGCAGTATACTACTCAAATTATGGGTTATACAAGCTCGATAATTATTTAGTAGAGTCCATTGTACACAATCTTAAACAACAATGCTGTATAAAATCACAGGATTGTTCATTATGCCAGGTGGGTTGATGGATTGGTAACGCCCGACCAGTGTCTACGTACCAAAACTTCAAACTACGTCAGTTGTGATGGTTATATAACGCCTGTAGCTGTTAATGTACCATACAGTGACAAGCACACAAGATAACGAGATAACGTAAGGGGAGGGTAAAGGGTATTAGTAGAATTTAGATCATAGAAATATTATCGGATAGGCATAGAAGTTCCCCATGTATGGCATATTAACCGACACTGAGAAAAATAGTCGACAATATGTAGGAAGAGACACTTACGAGTACATGGGTAGAACATTCGAGTACCTCAGAGCAGGACATTTAAACGGACAAAGAGCACATTATATTCCTTTCTTTCATTATTTGAAAAGGTCACAGAGAATAATAGCTATCCATGTCTACGGTATCTAACCTGGAGTTTACCTGGAGAGAGTTCCGGGNCCCCCGGTCAACACCCCCGCGGCCCGGTCTGTGACCAGGCCTGATCAACCAGGCTGTTACTGCTGGCTGCACGCAAACCAACGTACGAGCCACAGCCCAGCTGATCAGGAACCGACTTTAGGTGCTTGTCCAGTGCCAGCTTGAAGACTGCCAGGGGTCTATTGGTAATCCCCCTTATGTATGCTGGGAGGCAGTTGAACAGTCTCGGGCCCCTGACACTTATTGTATGGTCTCTTAACGTGCTAGTGACACCCCTGCTTTTCATTGGGGGGATGGTGCATCGTCTGCCAAGTCTTTTGCTTTCGTAGTGAGTGATTTTCGTGTGCAAGTTCGGTACTAGTCCCTCTAGGATTTTCCAGGTGTATATAATCATGTATCTCTCCCGCCTGCGTTCCAGGGATACAGGTTCAGGAACCTCAAGCGCTCCCAGTAATTGAGGTGTTTTATCTCCGTTATGCGCGCCGTGAAGGTTCTCTGTACATTTTCTAGGTCATCAATTTCACCTGCCTTGAAAGGTGCTGTTAGTGTGCAGCATATTCCAGCTAGATAGAACAAGTGACCTGAAGAGTGTCATCATGGGCTTGGCATCCCTCGTTTTGAAGGTTCTCATTATCCATCCTGTCATTTTTCTAGCAGATGCGATCGATACAATGTTATGGTCCTTGAAGGTGAGATCCTCCGACATGATCACTCCCAGGTCTTTGACGTTGGTGTTTCGCTCTATTTTGTGGCCAGAATTTGTTTTGTACTCTGATGAAGATTTAATTTCCTCGTGTTTACCATATCTGAGTAATTGAAATTTCTCATCGTTGAACTTCATATTGTTTTCTGCAGCCCACTGAAAGATTTGGTTGATGTCCGCCTGGAGCCTTGCAGTGTCTGCAATGGAAGACACTGTCATGCAGATTCGGGTGTCATCTGCAAAGGAAGACACGGTGCTGTGGCTGACATCCTTGTCTATGTCAGATATGAGGATGAGGAACAAGATGGGAGCGAGTACTGTGCCTTGTGGAACAGAGCTTTTCACCGTGCCTGCCTCTGTTGACTACTACTCTCTGTGTTCTGTTAGTGAGGAAATTATAGATCCATCGACCGACTTTTCCTGTTATTCCTTTAGCACGCATTTTGTGCGCTATTACGCCATGGTCACACTTGTCGAAGGCTTTTGCAAAGTCTGTATATATTACATCTGCATTCTTTTTGTCTTCTAGTGCATCTAGACCTTGTCGTAGTGATCCAATAGTTGAGACAGACAGGAGCGACCTGTTCTAAACCCATGTTGCCCTGGGTTGTGTAACTAATGGGTTTCTAGATGGGTGGTGATCTTGCTTCTTAGGACCCTTTCAAAGATTTTTATGATATGAGATGTTAGTGCTATCGGTCTGTAGTTCTTTGCTGTTGCTTTACTGCCCCCTTTGTGGAGTGGGCTATGTCTGTTGTTTTTAGTAGCTGTGGGACGACCCCCGTGTCCATGCTCCCTCTCCATAGGATGGTAAAGGCTCGTGATAGGGGCTTCTTGCAGTTCTTGATGAACACGGAGTTCCATGAGTCTGGCCCTGGGGCGGAGTGCATGGGCATGTCATTTATACGCCTGTTCGAAGTCATTTGGCGCCAGGATAACATCAGATAGGCTTGTGTTAACCAAATTCCGTGGCTCTGTCATAAAAAATTCATTTTGATCTTATTTTCTCTAACCACATGACCTGTTATAAACGATTAGAAAAAGCTTTGGGCTGGCTTTTTATGGCTTATAATTACATACTAGACATTCCTATCCCATATGGGTAGTGGGGGGATGATGGTAGAGTGGGGTTGGCACCGACCACTAACCCAGTCTAAGGGTAACCGTGGACAGTGACATCTACACTACACTGAGACCTCTCTCCCTGCTTTGGTTGTTCCCTTGCAGCATTGCACAGCTCCTGATGATGCACTGAGAAGTGTGAAAGTACTTGAGCTAAAGATTCCCGCCCCCCATGGCTTGTCCTGCGCGCGCACACACACACACACACACACACACACACACACACACACACACACACACACACACACACACACACACACACACACACACACACACACGCGCGCACGCACAGTGAAACAAAGGCTGATTAAAAACACACCCTCCAACAAAGTTGATGGGGTTTACAAGGTCCCATGTACTCAATGTCCTCTCTCATATATCGGTCAAACAGGTAAATTTCTGGAAACAAACAACACACACACACACACACACACACACACACACACACACACACACACACACACACACACACACACACACACACACACACACACACACACACACACACACACTCCTCTGCCCCCATTCCCCTCAGCACAAACCCCACCCCCACAGAAACGACAGTAACCCACACATCCCCTTCTGCATGAACCCTACCCCCACAGTAACCTCAGTAACCCGTACATCCCCCTCACCACAAACCCCACCCTCACAGTAACCCACAGAAACACACACTGTACCCTCTATCCCCATCCCCTTCACCACAACCCCTCCCCCATTGTAATCCCCCATAGGCCCTCTTACCCCATCCCCTCACCACCACCCCCCCCCCATTGAAACTCCCCATAGGCCCTCTGCACCCACACCCAACACCACAGACCCCACCCCCACACCAACCCCCTATAGGCCCCTGCTCTCCCTAACCCACCTCTCTCCCCAGACCACAGTTATTGAAAAGAGGTTGAAGGTTTGGTACACGAACTCGGATGGAATAACGAATAAATGTGAGGAGTGGCACGAAAGAATCAGGAGATGTACCCAGATATCGTAGCGGTTACAGAAACGAAACTGACTGGGATAATAACAGATGCAATCATCCCACCCGGATATCAGATCCTGAGGAAGGATAGAAGGAACAAGGGGGAGGAGGGGCTGCACTAATAAAAATCCGGTGGGGTTATCAAGAAATGGAAGGTATGGACGAGATTGGAGAAAGGGATTACATAGTAGGTACAGTTCAGCCAGGAGAACACAAGGTAGTCATTGCAGTTATGTATAACCCACCACAGAACTGCAAGAGGCCAAGAGAGGAATATGATGAATGCAACAGGGCAATGGTGGACACTCTAGCTGAGGTGGCAAGAAGGGCCCACTCAAGTAGAGCGAAGTTACTGGTCATGGGCGACTTCAATCACAGGGAGATCGATTGGGAAAACCTGGAGCCACATGGGAGGTCTCGAAACTTGGAGAACCAAGATGGTGCACCATGTTGGTGCACCAACATGTTAGGGATACTACCAGAGAGAGAGGAGAAGATGAACCAGCAAGACTGGACCTCGTGTTCACCCTGAGTAGCTCATACATTGAGCACATCACATATGAAAGGCCCCTTGGAACTAGTGACCACGTAGTTAAGAGCTTTGATAAATCGTGGAAGCTGAAATGAGGAGGAGAGGTTAAAGGTTAGCCAAGATGTAAAAGCTAAACTATAAAGGGGGACACACAGGACCTGAGGACTTTTGCAGGAGGCTTCTAGTGGTTGGAACAGAGTTGGAAGGAAAATCAGTAAACGAAATGATGGACTTTGTAACAACAAAATGCAAGGAGGCAGAGGAAGGTTTGTTCCCAAGGTATAGAATAATGGGAGGGGAGAACGAGCCTTGGGTTTTCCCAAGGTGCATGGAGGCAAAATTTTGGGGTCAGAGAATGAAAAAAGAAATTAACCTTTCTTCGTATGACATTCCCCTTAACTCTGAAACTAGCCTTGTTGCAAACCTTTGCACTTTCTCTAATTTCACTTGCTTGACCAGGCGTGGGTTCCAAACTGAAGCTGCATACTCCAGTATGGGCCTGACGTACACTGTGTACAGAGTCTTGAACGATTCCTTACTGAGGTGTGTGTGTGTGTGTGTGTGTGTGTGTACTCACCTATTTGTACTCACCTATTTGTGGTTGCAGGGGTCGAGTCTAAGCTCCTGGCCCCGCCTCTTCACCGGTTGCTACTGGGCCCTCTCTCTCTCCCCGCTCCATGAGCTTTATCAAACCTCGTCTTAAAACTGTGTATGGTTCCTGCCTCCACTACGTCATTTTCTAGGCTATTCCACTGCCTTACAACTCTATGACTGAAGAAATACTTCCTAATATCTCTCTGACTCATTTGTGTCTTCAACTTCCAATTGTGGCCTCTTGTTTCTGTGTCCCCTCCCTGGAACATCCTGTCTTTGTCCACCTTGTCTATTCCACGCAGTATTTTATATGTCGTTATCATGTCTCCCCTGACCCTCCTGTCCTCCAGTGTCGTCAGGCCGATTTCCCTTAATCTTTCTTCATAGGACATTCCCCTTAGCTCTGGGACTAACCTTGTGGCAAACCTTTGTACTTTCTCTAGTTTCTTGACTTTATTTATCAAGTGCGGGTTCCAAACAGGTGCTGCATACTCCAGTATGGGCCTGACATACACGGTGTACAGTGTCTTGAACGATTCCTTACTAAGGTATCGGAATGCTGTTCTCAGGTTTGCCAGGCGCCCATATGCTGCAGCAGTTATCTGATTGATGTGTGCTTCCGGAGATATGCTCGGTGTTATACTCGCCCCAAGATCTTTCTCCTTGAGTGAGGTTTGCAGTCTTTGGCCACCTAGCCTATACTCTGTCTGTGGTCTTCTGTGCCCTTCCCCTATCTTCATGACTTTGCATTTGGCAGGATTAAATTTGAGAAGCCATTTGCTGGACCAGGTGTCCAGTCTGTCCAGGTCTCTTTGAAGTCCTGCCTGGTCCTCATCAGATTTAATTCTCCTCATTAACTTCACATCATCTGCAAACAGGGACACTTCTGAGTCTAACCCTTCCATCATGTCGTTCACATATACCAAAAATAGCACTGGTCATAGGACCGACCCCTGTGGGACCCCGCTCGTCACAGGTGCCCACTGTGATACATCATTACGTACCATGACTCGTTGTTGCCTCCCTGTCAGGTATTCTCTGATCCATTGCAGTGCCCTTCCTGTTATGTGCGCTTGATGCTCTAACTTCTGCACTAATCTCTTGTGAGGAACTGTGTCAAAGGCCTTCTTGCAGTCCAAGAAGATGCAATCAACCCACCCCTCTCTCTCGTGTCTTACTTCTGTTATTTTATCATAAAACTCCAGAAGGTTTGTGACACAGGATTTGCCTTCAGTGAATCCGTGCTGGTTGGCATTTATACTCTTGTTCCGTTCCAGGTGCTCCACCACTCTCCTCCTGATAATCTTCTCCATAATTTTGCATACTATACACGTCAGTGACACAGGCCTATAGTTTAGTGCCTCTTTTCTGTCTCCTTTTTTAAAAATGGGAACTACATTTGCCGTCCTCCATACCTCAGGTAGTTGCCCAGTTTCCAGGGACGTGTTGAAGATTGTGGTAAGTGGCATGCACAACATATCTGCTCCCTCTCTAAGGACCCACGGGGAGATGTTGTCCGGTCCCATTGCCTTTGAGGTATCGATGTCCCTTAGGAGTTTCTTCACCTCCTCCTCATCTGTATGTATGTCGTCCAACACTTGTTGGTGTATTCCTTGCTGGTGTCCCCATCTGGTCTGTCCCCCCTGAGTCCTTCCTGTCTCTACTGTAAATACTTCCTTAAATGACCCTTAAAGGACCCCAATGGAAATAAGTCACTCTGTCTGACATTTTTGGGTTATCCTAGGTTCTCTACACATATGCTGCTATGTATGATAATTCTATGTAACTGTATTTGTGTATACCTGAATAAATTTACTTACTTACTAAATCTCGTGTTGAGCTCCTCACATACCTCTTGATCGTTTCTTGTGAGTTCTCCACCTTCTTTCCTCAGCCTTATCACCTGGTCCTTGACTGTTGTCTTCCTCCTAATGTGGCTATACAGCAGTTTCGGGTCAGATTTGACTTTCGATACTATGTCGTTTTCATACTGTCGCTGGGCTTCCCTCCTTATCTGTGCATACTCGTTTCTGGCTCTTCTACTAATCTCCTTGTTTTCCTGGGTCCTATGCCTCCTGTACCTTTTCCATTCTCTGTTGCACTTAGGTTTTGCCTCCCTACACCTTCGGGTAAACCAAGGACTCGTTTTGGTCTTCCTATTATTTGTGTTTCCCTTGGGAACAAAACTTTCCTCTGCCTCTTTGCACTTTGTTGCCACATATTCCATCATCTCGTTTACTGATTTTCCTACCATTTCTCTGTCCCACTGAACCTCCTGCAGGAAGTTTCTCATACCTGTGTAGTCCCCCCTTTTATAGTTTGGCCTGTCCCCTTCAGTTCCTGTTACCTTCTCCACTTCTCTACTATATAATCAAAACTCAGAACCACGTGATCGCTAGCTCCAAGGGGCCTCTCGTAAGTGATGTCCTGAATGTCTGAACTGCTCAGGGTGAACACAAGATCCAGTCTTGCTGGCTCATCCTGTGTGTGTGTGTATGTGTGTGTGTGTGTGTGTGTGTAAAAAATATAAATAATTATTCTTGTAAGTTTAAAATGAATGGTGGTTATCCTGCAGGAGAGGCTCAACTGTACAGACGTTAGTGTACGCCGTCATGTTGCTGGTGATGTTGTTACTTCTGTACCGCTACACTGAGCCAACACAAGTGAACCACCTCCAGTGTCTGACAGCCATCGAAGAACTCAAAGGTATAACATAGATCTTGCAGACTGACTTGGAATATTAAATGACTTTACGGGGACCCCTAAAACATGTCACAAGGCCCTCGCACCTTGCTTTCGAAAATTGTAATGACCACGTTTACAAAGGAAATATTTCTCTATTCTTTGAGGCATTCCATATCTAACTACAGGGACGAATAATGACTAGCTACTAATTATCTTTAAGGATCTATCAAGGCTAGTAATAGCACCTAATCAAGGTTATCTTTCAAATTTTATGAAGGCTTTCTTGAAGAGCGTATCATGGCTAGTTATAACACCTAGTCAAGGTTAGTTTTTTGAGTTTGAAAAACAATCTTTAAGTGCCTATCAAGTCTAGCTATAACATGCAATCAAGCTTTACCTTCCGAATCCATAAAGGCTACCTTTAAGAGCCTAACAAAGCTAGTTATGACACCCAGTCGAGGTTAGCTTTCATAATCTACTAGGGTATCTTTAGGAACCCATCAAAGCAAGGTTGAAGAACCCATCAAAGTGAGGTTGAAGAAGCCATCAAAGTAAGGTTGAAGAACCATCAAAGTGAGGTTGAAGAACCCATCAAAGCAGGTTGAAGAACCCATCAAAGTAAGGTTGAAGAACCCATCAAAGTGAGGTTGAAGAACCCATCGAAGTAAGGTTGAAGAACCCATCAAAGTAGTTGAAGAACCCATCAAAGTAAGGTTGAAGAACCCATCAAAGCAAGGTTTATGAACCCATCAAAGCAAGATTTAAGGGCCTGTCAAGGCTAAAGGTATGTAAGATCTCTCAGTAATAAGTACAGGGCTCAACAAGACTGTATCTAACAACCTGCCAAGATTCTCTTTAGGAGTCTACCAAAGCTAGGTTTAAGGACTTGTTAAGCTTGGGTTTAAGGACCAATCAAAATTAGCTTTAATAGCCTGTCAAGGCTAGCTATCAGGTCTGAGCAAAGCTCCACAACACAACTGTCCTCAAAGATTTGTTAAGTTATACCATGAATTAAGAAAAGATCCTGGAATTCAACTTACGAAACAAAGCAAATGTGATAGTAATTATGGACGGGTAGATTATAGGGAAAAATAACATGTTAGAAGGCAGGGGAACTGACGTGCCCCTTAAAACTGTCAACCTTTCATCCTTTGTACCACAGACACAAGAGGCTCCAATCCTAGGTCTCATGTTACCACAGGAATACAGAAGATAGGA
The DNA here is from genome assembly GCF_026875155.1 of Cherax quadricarinatus. NCBI lineage: Eukaryota > Metazoa > Arthropoda > Malacostraca > Decapoda > Parastacidae > Cherax > Cherax quadricarinatus. The sequence continues at coordinate 3,142,236 of NC_069479.1, forward strand.
TGCGGACTGAACACAGTGAACAGGAACTCGTGAGACTCCAAGTTTTATAAGAAGCTTTCTCCAAGGAATTATTGGAACAGGTGTCTCGGTACCAAGCCGTTCCACCTTCCTTTGACATTATATTCTCAAGAACATGACAGTTATCTATGGTATTCTTTTTACCACAAAACTCCTATTTTTGCCTGTCACTGTTAGACAGTACAACATCAGACTGTCAATTTATGGACCGAGGTTCGAGCCCTTTGTCCACTCTTCTGTTTATTTAATGACAGTTGTTTGTTACAACTGAATTTGAGCTCATAGACAATGTGACCTTGAAGGGGTAACAGTACATTTAGTAATAAATTAGACACATGTGCAACTCTTGGGTATCTTTATTGAGGAAACGTTTCGCCACACAGTAGCTTCATCAGTCCATACTAAAGGAGAAACTTGAAGAACAGGAGGAGAATGAGGTAATCAGTCCCTCAGCCTTGAGTCGATGTGATCAGTCGATTTGAGTCACATCGACTCAAGGCTGAGGGACTGATTACTCATTCTACTCCTGTTCTTCAAGTTTCTCCTTTGGTATGGACTGATGAAGCCACTGTGTGGCGAAACGTTTCCTCAATAAAGATACCCAAGAGTTGCACATGTGTCTAATTTATCAACGTGTCGGTTCTCTGAACCATTCATCCACCAAGTACATTTAGTACTGTTAAAATTTATGGACCAAAAGTAACAGTTTAACTGGGATACAGTTGATGCCTCTGTACTAATTAATACAGCATGTATTGCCTCTGCAACCTTCCTATCAGAGGCCCGGGTTAACATAGACGATAGAGCATTGGACTCAATTTACGAACCGTGGCTCGAGCCCCTCATCAACCCTTCTGTTTGTACATATATATAAATATATGCTTTTCCAGGTACACTGAAAAGTAATGCCACTAAACTCTTCATAACTTTTCTTTCTACAATATTTCCAAAGCTTCAATTAAATTTTTTTACATTTGTTTTCTGACATTTTAGATATAAGCTTTGCATATTTTTTATGTTAATTATTACTTTTAACTAAGAAGGGAATGAGGAAGTATTTTATGCTAGAGTCCTGGATATAATCCCAAATATTGGGAAAATATCGAGGTATTATTGATATAGATAATACATGTAGGTTATCTTTAGTGGCCACGGCTCACGTAGCAGGGTCTCAGACCTGGCCTCCTGATCGATCAAACTGTTGGTACCTGCCGCCGGCATTCCAAGTTATGTTCCACAACCTGGCTGATCTGGAACTGATATGAAAAATTTATCCAGTTCTCTCTTGAAGTGAATTAAGGATTTGTTTGTAATGCCAAATTTGTATGAAGGGAAGGTGTTAAAGAGTCGTGGTCTTTACGCTAATTAAATTTTCTCTAGGTGTCCCTGTCCTCCCGTCTCCTTATCGAAGGTATACTGAGGTATCCTAATAGCTATGTTCCTTCTTCTGCTCATTTCAAAGCCAGCCATATCTTAATGCATTCCTACCCCACTTTACAGGAGGCCACCCACGACAGTCTACTAAACCCTCAGCATTTATTTATTGCTAAGTGATCAGGTATATGAAAATCTTTACTGATGTCTCATCCACACAGGACTGAGAGGGCGTGAGCCGAGTGAATATCTAATTAGGTACAAGCCTCATCTTCCTCATCATAATCATTACTAACCACATTGTCACTACTATAACCATCTTCACTAGTATTAGCTGCCATCATCTCTATCTCATCTTCCTCATCATGATCATTACTAACCACATTGTCACTACTATAACCGCCTTCACTAGTATTAGCTACCATCATCTCTATCATTGCCATCATCACCGCTGTCAACATTATCTCCCCGAGGCAGTCTCTCTGACGCGGACCGTGAAGGAGAGTTAGTCGTAAGTCTCCACAAGACCTAAGCTTCCTACAATCTACATCCACACCCACTTACCGTCGACCCGAGCAGGTGAGTTTTACACTCTTCCTGCTATATTTATATTACTAAATTATGAATGGTCATTCTTGTGTCATTATGGTTGATAGCAGCCTCACCTCGCAGGTATCTTGAGTCCAGGTTATAAATTACCATTCCTCTGATTTTTCAGCTTATTTCTTCATTAATATTGTAAAAGTTGATTTCTCAGACCATATAGCGTCGTGAGTAATGTCTGAATAATAATAATAATAATTAATAATAATATAAAACGATTGAAAATAATTTATGAAATTTGCTCCATTCTGAGTGCTGTTGCGACATTTAACCTTAAGTTAGCACAGTTCATAATAATTATTTTGCAGATTTTGACGTAAATCAGTATACTAAAAACAAAACTTCATGTAATTTTAACGGTTTGGAGTTTTGAGACTCTCTGACCACGGGTTCAAATCCCACCCGTGGTATGGTTCGTGTTATCAGAACAACGCTGTTTTTTTTTTCAATTTTGAGACAGAGTCCATCATGAATATCCTCCTAAAAAGAGTCAATAGTTTTTTGTTTTAACTTTGTATTTGCTGATGTGGATTTAGTTGAAGGTTTTAAAAGAATTTGTAAGAGTATTTTAAGTATCAGCTAAATACTCTGTCTATAGCTTTAACAATAAGGTTTTCACAGAAACTGATGACATAGCCATCAATTACTCTCTCGAACCTAATTTTACAGATACTTTTTCCATTTACATGATGAGAATTGAGTTGATTTTTCTTCGTATGTAACCCAGTTATGTGTAAAGGATATGTAGAAGACACACTGTTACTTTTTCAGAATTATTTTCAGATAGATTTACTAAAGAATTAAACTCCAAACGGAGTTTATAGTTTAAATTATATTTACAGTGGCTAAGGCAAATGACATTAGGCTATCATTTGTTAATGTTAACAGTGATAATGTTGAAAGTACCTCTCAGTACAGTGTACCGAAGCCCACATTTACAGTGTACCGAAGCCCACATTTACAGTGTACCGAAGCCCACATTTACAGTGTACAGCACTCTGAATGTAGATCTACGTCTCTCACGTAGCACTCTGAACGTAGATCTACGTCATTCACATAGCACTCTGAAACGTAGATTCATACGTCACTCACGTAGACACTCTGAAACGTAGATCTACGTCACTCACGTAGCACTCTGAATGTAGATCTACATCACTCACGTAGCACTCTGAATGTAGATCTACGTCACTCACGTAGCACTCTGAATGTAGATCTACGTCACTCACGTGGCACTCTGAACGTAGATCTACGTCACTCACGTAGCACTCTGAACGTAGATCTACATCACTCACGTGGCACTCTGAACGTAGATCTACATCACTCACGTGGCACTCTGAACGTAGATCTACGTCACTCACGTAACACTCTGAATGTAGATCTACGTTTTATGGACAACTGAGTTATAATATTAGGAAACAATTTTTCCCAATTACAGGAAGCTAATTATCCACAAATTGAATTCAAAATTATTTTTTGTGAAGGAAGTTTCTATTGGTATTCATTTTAGGTTTAAAGATCCAGTAGCTGCCCATCTGTTTTCAAATACAGGAGTTAAACTATTCTAATTGAAGCATTAGTATACTCAAAGTTATGACATTGAAGTCTTAAAGCTCCGAGGTCCCTAGCCGAAGTTAGGCAGTCAATCCCATGCTCAGGTTGAAGCAAAATAGGATGGCTTGGAGGGTGTATAAATCTGTAGTGGAGGGAAGGTGCAGCTGGGGTTGCCCTAGGAAAGGATAGAGGGAGAGGGGCGTAAAGGTGATTTTTTGTGAGTAAGGGGCTTCGACATTCCACAGGCATTAGTGAGCATCTTAGAAATGAGTGGAGAAAATTGGTTTTCGAGATTCGATGAACTTTTGGAGTGTGAGCAGGATAATATTTTGTGAAGGGATGCAGGGAAACTGATTAGAAAGACTCGAGTCCTGGAGGTGGAAAGTGCAGTGCCTGTATTCTTAAGGAGGGTTTGAGATACATGCAGCTTGGAGGGGTATCTAAACTACAGTTTTACATGCCCACGGCAACACAGCGATAGAGTGAATGATGGTGAAAGTGTTTCTTATTCGGGTCACCCTGCTTCGGTGGGAGACAGCCAGTAATATATATATATATAATATATATATATATATATATATATATATATATATATATATATATATAATATATATATTATATATATATATATATATATAAATATATATATATATATATTATATATATATATATATATATATATCCAAAACTTTTCTTATTTTCAACAAATTTCTTGATAACATCTCACCCACTTCTCAAAAACGAGAGCAAATGAAGAGGGGCGAGATGTTTCAAAAAATTTTTTTAAAAATAAGAAAAATTTTTGGGTAAATTTAACAAGTTAAGGGGAAGCCAGAAACAAAGGGTTTTTGTCAGTTAAAAATGGGAGAGGAGATTTTTTAAAAGGGAAATTTAGGGGTAGGGGAAAAGGGGGGAATATTTTGAAATTGAAAAATGTTGAGAAAAGGGGAAGCTGTGATTTCGTGAAAAGGGCGGGAGGAATAACATTTTGTAGGAGTGAAAAGACCCAGTTGTGGTAGGTGGAAGTTCGTGGGCATAGGTAAAATGAAAGGGGGTAAGGCGCCGGGTTGATGGATAAAGATAAATGTTTAAAAGCAGTTGGGGTTATTTTTGGGTGGTTGGTGCAATTATTTAATAAATGTAAAAGAGGGAAAGGGCCCCTAGGGATTGGCAGAAGCATGCATATTCCTTTGAAAAAAGGCAAAGGGGCAAAAGAGAGTGAAAAAATTTTATGGGGGATAAGTTTGTTGAGTATACCTGAAAAGTGATGGTAGAGTTTTTTTTTGAAAGAATTAAAAGTAAGACGGGAATAGGATAGCAATGAACAAGGAGGCTTTTAAAAAAGGTAGGGGGTGGTTGGGCCAGGGGTTTTCCGTAAAAAACATAAAGGAACAGTTTTAAAAAGGGTAAAGAGTCTTTGTGGATTTATGGGTTGGAAAAAGGGGTTGACGGGTGGATAGGGGGGGAAAGGGCAGATGTTGCAGGTGTTGGTGTAGGAGGTAGGTTACGAAAGCAGTGAAGAGTTTTTACGAGGGTAGTGAGGCTCAAGTTAGAGTATTGGAAAGAGGGGGAAATTATTTCCCAGTAAAAGTAGGCCTTGACAAGGGTGGTGATGTCACCCGTGGTTGTTTAATATTTTAAGAGGGGTTGTAAGGAAAATAAATGCTAGGGGCTTTGGGAAGAGGCGTGGAGTTAAAAAAAAAGAAACACACATAAAGTGGGAGTTGTCACAGTTGCTCTTTGTGATGACACTGTGCCTTTGGGGGATTTTGAAGAAAAAATTGCGAGATTGGGGGTAAAATTTTTTAGGGGGCAAAAGAAGAAAAAAAAAGGAATCGGGGAAAAAGTAAGGTTATATTAAAAAAAAGATTGTGAGAAAAATTGGATTCAGTTGGAGGGAAGGTAGGAGGAGGTGAAAAGTATTCAGAATTTGGGAATGGAGGTCAGGGGGTGGGAGAAAGATGATTTAATCATAGAATTGTTTAGGGGAAAAGGGGGAGTGGTGACTTTGGGGTCTGTGGAGACAAGAACTTTGTTCCTTGGAGGGAAAGAGGGGAAAGTATAGATATGTTTTTACCAAGCTCTTTATGGGTGTGAAGCATGGGATAATGTTGCAGCGGGAGAAGGCGGGGGCAGTGGGGAGTCATGTCTGGGGCAATGTGTGGGGTGAAAAATAATGCAGAAATTCGTAGTTTGGAAAATTAGGAGAAAGGTGCGGGGTTACAAAATGTTGCCAGAGGGGGAGGAAGGGTTTTTTCTTCCAGCAGCATGCTGAGGTGTTGATAGGAGTGAAGGAGACAAAAAGGTTTTTAATACTTTACGTCTGTTTGGGGTGTAGCAAAGTAACATTTATGAGGGGTTCAGGAAAAACCCGCAGGCCGGACATGAGTCCTGGAGATGTCAACAGTGCCTGCACTCTGAAGGAGGTGTGTTAAAATTTTCAGTTTAAAAACTGTATTAAAGCACCCTTTTGGCAAGACAGTGATGGAGTGAATGATGGTGAAAGTTTTTCTTTTTCCCGGGCCACCCTGCCTTGGTGGGAATCGGCCATGTGATAATAAAATAAAAAAAAATATAAAAAATATATATATATATATATTTTAAAATATATATATATATATATATATATATATATATATATTTTATATATATATATATATATATATATATATATCGTATTTTAACCATGAGCGAGTTGTATTTAATCAATAACAACTCTGTGACTAGCCAAGGACTCGAACCCCTGTTGTTTTAGCCCACCTCATGGTGAGCGAAAATTACACAACGCTCTAACCCACAGGATCACCCAGTCCTACAAAGATCACACACCAGCAGAGCAGTTTTTGAAACCATGAACCACTCATTCATGGTTACAATCCGATATATGCTGCTTGTGGAGGCTAGTACACCAAACGGGGAATAGAATGAAATTAGCTCTGAGGCACCCACACCATCGTATGTCCTCGGATCACAGTACAACACCTAGCTCTGCTGGGTGCGTAATCCTTGTAAGATTGGGTGCTCCTGTGGGTTATAGCATCGTGTCATTTTTGCTCACCATGAGGGGGCCAAAACAACACGGGTTTGAGACCTTGGCAAGTTGCAGTGTTGTTGCTGATTAAATATCACTCGTTCGTAGTTACAATACGATATATGCTACTGTGGAGGCTAGTACACCAAATGGGGAATAGAATGAAATTAGCTCTGAGGCACCGGCACCATCGCATGTCCTTGGATCATGGTACAACACCTAACTCTGCTGAGTACATAATCATCGTTGGATTGGGTGGTCTTTTGGTTAGAGCATCGGTTTTTATTTCGTTCACCATGAGGCAAAGCCAAAACAAAAATGGGCTCGATTCCTTGGCAAATCGCATTGTCAATTTATATATATATATATATATATATATATATATATATTATATATATATATATAAATATATATATATATAATGCAAAAAACCACTCTGAAAGAATAGAGAAATTTCCCAAACGCTTTTGTGACTACTCACATTATCAAGGAACTATGAAAATAAAGCATCCAAGGAAGCTATACAAGGGTCTGGCCAGAACCTCACTATCAGATCCCACAACGGTTAAACACCTGATGCGCGCCTACACAACTTGGATAGGTCCTTTGCACAGCTCACCCACAAACTATTCTACCCAAGAAAATTTAAAAATTATTATTTGTCCAGTCTATTATTAAATTCTTCCCAATTCTATTAATTATAAATGGATCTAATTTATATAAACCAAAGGAAATATTCATATTATTGTCAAAACTGCTTTTTATGAAACAAGATTCAATTATATTCCTGTCGACCATGGACTTGCTTGATACTACTTTCTCAACTTTTTGAAAATCAATTGGATGGTTAAAACTCTTACATGAATAAATAGAGCATTGGAATCTTGTCCAGTTCATATGCTATATTTATGTTGTTTTAATCTTAGTTCGAGATTTTTTACCAGTTTGACCATAATAAACTTTATCGCAAATTTTACAAGGAATCTTATAGACACATCCATCAGCATTTTGGGGGAATTCTTTATCAAAAGTTTTTTTACTGTATCAAGATTTTTGAATACAACTTTGATATAAAAGTCTTAAGAAGAGAAGGCATATCAACCAAGTTTTCATGGTAAGGGAGAACCAACATATTTTTAGTTGAATAAGGCTGGTTGTCCCTTTTTGGATTGTAAAAAGTATTTCTAGCAACTTTAAAAGATTTATCAATTACATGTCTTGGGTATTTTAAATCATTACCTATTTCATAAATTTTGGATATTTCCTCATCTATGAACTCAGGACTACAAATTCGTAAAGCTCTCAAAAACATTGATGAGAAAACAGACAGTTTGACTCTATCTTTGATGCGAGGAATAATAGTGGACATAGGAACAGTTATTTGTAGGTTTTCTTGTAAATTTTAAATTTGAATTCATTATTACCCTTAATAATTAAAACATCTAGAAAAGGCAATGAGTTATTTTCTTCAAACTCAACAGTAAAGTTTATGGAATGGGCTAAGCTATTTAATTTTCCAAGGAAATGGTGTATATCTACATTTTTGGGCATAAGACACAAAATATCATCAACATATCTGAACCATTTAGCTCTATTAGGGAGGATTGTGTTAAGCAACCTTGTTTCAAAAAATTCCATGTATAGGTTACTAAGAACAGGTGAAAGAGGATTTCCCATTGCCATCCCAAACTTCTGAGTGTAAAACTTATCATTAAATACAAATTTTGCATCAACAATGCAAAGTTTAATAAGTTTAATGATAGTAGGAACTGGCAATGGTAAATCATAGTTAACGAGTTCTTCAGATAAGAAACTTAATAAATCATCAACAGGAACTTTCGTAAACAAGGAAGTAACATCAAAACTAACCATGTTTAAAATCAATTAAGTCAGTCAAGGAGCTTAATTTATCAACCAAGTCTATGTTGTTTTTAACATTAGAGTTAGAAATTTTGCCAACAATAGGGCTCAAAATATCAACAAGCCATTTGGATAATTTATATGAAACTGACCCTATGGAGCTAATAATTGGTCTGACTGGATTCCCTGGTTTGTGTGTTTTTATTAGTCCATACATGTAAGGTAAAGATGGATTAGTGGAAGTAAATTGTTTGACTAATTCATCTTTGCCTTTCAGTAGAAGTTTTATTGTTTTATTGAAATTGCTGTTAACGGTTTCTAGGGGATTTTTCCTAAGTTTAGAATAGGTTTCAGTATCATCTAAGAGATTATTCATTTTTTCTTGGTAATCATAACTGTTCCTATGTCCACTATTATTCCTCGCATCAAGATAGAGTCAAACTGTCTGTTTTCTCATCAATGTTTCTGAGAGCTTTACGAGTTTGTAGTCCTGAGTTCATAGATGAGGAAATATCCAAAATTTATGAAATAGGTAATGATTTAAAATACCCAAGAAATGTAATTGATAAATCTTTTAAAGTTGCTAGAAATAAATACTTTTTACAATCCAAAAAGGGACAACCAGCCTTATTCAACTAAAAATATGTTGGTTCTCCCTTACCATGAAAACTTGGTTGATATGCCTTCTCTTCTTAAGACTTTTAATATTAAAGTTGTATTAAAAAATCTTGATACAGTAAAAAAAAACTTTTGATAAAGAATTCCCCCCAAAATGCTGATGGATGTGTCTATAAGATTCCTTGTAAAATTTGCGATAAAGTTTATTACGGTCAAACTGGTAAAAATCTCGAACTAAGATTAAAACAACATAATATAGCATTAGAACTGGACAAGATTCCAATGCTCTATTTATTCATGTAAGAGATTTTAACCATCCAATTGATTTTCAAAAAGTTGAGAAAGTAGTATCAAGCAAGTCCATGGTCGACAGGATATAATTGAATCTTGTTTCATAAAAAGCAGTTTTGACAATAATATGAATATTTCCTTTGGTTTATATAAATTAGATCCATTTATAATTAATAGAATTTGGGAAGAATTTAATAATGCACTGGACAAATAATAATTTTAAAAATTTTCTTGGGTAGAATAGTTTGTTGGTGGTTGTGCAAAGGACCTGTCCAGTTGGGCCGGCGCGTGTCAGGTGTTTAACCGTTGTGGGATCTGATAGTGAAGTGTTGGCCAGACTCCCTGGAGGTTACCTGGAGGTTATTCCGGGGATCAACGCCCCCGCGGCCCGGTCCACGACCAGGCCTCCCGATGGATCAGGGCCTGATCAACTAGGCTGTTACTGCTGGCCGCACGCAGTCCGACGTACGAGCCACAGCCCGGCTGATCCGGCACCGACTTTAGGTATCTGTCCAGCTCTCTCTTGAAGGCAGCCAGGGGTTTATTGGCAATTCCCTAATGCTTGATGGGAGGCTGTTGAACAGTTTTTGGGCCCCGGACACTTATGGTGTTTTCTCTTAGTGTACCAATGACGCCCCTACTTTTTTATTGGCGGCATTTTGCATCGCCTGCCCAGTCCTTTTTACTTTCGTAGGGAGTGATTTCTGTGTGCAGATTTGGGACCATTCCTTCCAAGATTTTCCAAGTGTAGATTATGATATATCTCTCCCTCCTGCGTTCCAACGAGTACAAGTCAAGTGCTTCCAAAGCGTTCCCAGTAGTTAATGTGCTGACAGAACTTATACGTGCAGTAAAGGATCTCTGTACACTCTCTAGATCTGCGATTTCACCTGCTTTGTATGGAGATGTTAATGTACAGCAGTATTCCAGCCTAGAGAGAACAAGTGATTTGAAAAGGATCATCATGGGCTTGGCATCTCTCGTTTTGAAAGTTCTCATTATCCATCCTATCATTTTCTTTGCACGTGCGATCGTGGCACTGTTGTGATCCTTGAAAGTGAGATCCTCAGACATTACTACTCCCAGGTCCCTTACATTATTTTTCCGCTCTATTGTATGGCCGGAGTCAGTAGTATACTCTGTTCTAGTTATTATCTCCTCCAGTTTTCCATAACGGAGTAGTTGGAATTTGTCCTCATTGAACATCATATTGTTTACCGTTGCCCACTGGAAAACTTTGTTTATATCTTCTTGGAGGTTAACCGCGTCCTCAGCAGATGACAGCCTCATGCAGATCCTAGTATCATCCGCAAAGGATGATACGGTGCTGTGGTGTATATCTCTGTTTATGTCTGATATGAGGATAAGGAATAAGATGGGGGCGAGTACTGTGCCTTGTGGAACAGAGCTCTTCACTATGGCAGCCTCCGATTTAACTCTGTTGACCACTACTCTTTGTGTTCGATTTGTTAGGAAGTTGAAGATCCATCTCCCCACTTTCCCAGTTATTCCTTTAGCAACGTATTTTATGGCTATTACGCCATGATCGCATTTGTCAAATGATTTTGCAAAGTCTGTGTATATTACATCTGCATTCTGAATTTTCTTTCCAGTGCATCCAAGGCCATGTCATAGTGATCCAGTAGTTTGTGAGAGGCAGGAGCGACCTGCCCTGAACCCATGTTGCCCTGGATTGTGCAGATTTTGGGAATCCAGGTGATTTGCAATCCTGCTTCTTAGCACTCTTTCAAAGATTTTTATGATGTGGGATGTCAGAGCTATTGGTCTATAGTTCTTAGCTAATGCTTTGCTGCCACCTTTATGGAGTGGGGCTATATCCGTTGTTTTTAAGTGACTGTGGAATTTCACCCATGTCCAAGCTCCTCCTCCATAGTGTACTTAGGGCACGCGAGAGGGGTTTCTTGCAGTTCTTAATGAAAACAGAGTTCCACGAGTCTGGGCCCGGGGCTGAGTGCATAGGCATGTTGTCAATGGCTTTTTTCGAAATCTATCGGAGTTAGGGTAATGTCGGAAATCTGGCATACATTTATGGAGTTTTGAGGCTCATTCATGAAGAAATCATTTGGGTCGTCGATCCTCAGACCGATTAGTGGTTCACTAAACACAGAGTCGTACTGGGATTTCAATATTTCACTCATTTCCTTGTTGTCTGTGTAAGTCCCATCCTGTCTGAGTAAGGGCCCGATACTAGATGTGGTATTTGCCTTGTTTTTGGCATATGAAAAGAAATATTTTGAATTTCTTTCAATTTCACTAATAGCTTTAAGCTCCTCCTGCCTCTCCTGGTTCCTGTAAGAGTCATTTAGCTTAAGTTCGATAGTTTCCACTTCCCTGGTCAGCGCCTCCCTTCGTGTATCAGATATTCTAGCACTCCTGAGGAGCTCAGTGACTCTTCGTCGTCTTCTGTAGAGGGAGCGTCTTTTTCTCTCTCCAGTTTACTCCTGCTCTTCTTCTTTCTTAGGGGAATATGCCTAGAACATGCTTCGGCTACCAGGCAGTTGATCCTTTCAAGGCACTGGTTTGGGTCCATGTCATTTAAGACATCTTCCCAACATGTTTCGTTTAGGACATGGTTTACCTGGTCCCAGTTGATGTTCTTGTTGTTGAAATTGTATTTTGTGAAGACACCTTCACAGGTACATGCATTCTGTTGTTCAGGACCCCTATGCATGTACCTTCCTTGGCTGCTTTACTTTCATAGTTCCTTGATAATGTGAGTAGTCACGAAAGCGCTTGGAATTTCTCTATTCTTTCAGAGTGGTTTTGCATATTCTGAAATCACCTGTTTACTGTGATCTTATTGCATATATATATATATAATATATATATATATATATATATATATATATAATATATATATATATATATATATAATATATATATATATATTTATTTATTATCACACTGGCCGATTCCCACCAAGGCAGGTGGCCCGAAAAAGAAAAACTTTCACCATCATTCACTCCATCACTGTCTTGCCAGAAGGGTGCTTTACACTACAGTTTTTAAACTGCAACATTAACACCCCTCCTTCAGAGTGCAGGCACTGTACTTCCCATCTCCAGGACTCAAGTCCGGCCTGCCGGTTTCCCTGAATCCCTTCATAAATGTTACTTTGCTCACACTCCAACAGCACGTCAAGTATTAAAAACCATTTGTCTCCATTCACTCCTATCAAACACGCTCATGCATGCCTGCTGGAAGTCCAAGCCCCTCGCACACAAAACCTCCTTTACCCCCTCCCTCCAACCTTTCCTAGGCCGAACCCTACCCCGCCTTCCTTCCACTACAGACTGATACACTCTTGAAGTCATTCTGTTTTGCTCCATTCTCTCTACATGTCCGAACCACCTCAACAACCCTTCCTCAGCCCTCTGGACAACAGTTTTGGTAATCCCGCACCTCCTCCTAACTTCCAAACTACGAATTCTCTGCATTATATTCACACCACACATTGCCCTCAGACATGACATCTCCACTGCCTCCAGCCTTCTCCTCGCTGCAACATTCATCACCCACGCTTCACACCCATATAAGAGCGTTGGTAAAACTATACTCACATACATTCCCCTCTTTGCCTCCAAGGACAAAGTTCTTTGTCTCCACAGACTCCTAAGTGCATCACTCACTCTTTTTCCCTCATCAATTCTATGATTCACCTTATCTTTCATAGACCCATCCGCTGACACGTCCACTCCCAAATATCTGAATACGTTCACCTCCTCCATACTCTCTCCCTCCAATCTGATATTCAATCTTTCATCACCTAATCTTTTTGTTATCCTCATAACCTTACTCTTTCCTGTATTCACCTTTAATTTTCTTCTTTTGCACACCCTACCAAATTCATCCACCAATCTCTGCAATCTCTGCATATATACCAATAATAACAATGTGACTAGTCAATGAGTCGAACCCATGCTGCTTTGGCCTGCCTCATGGTGGGCAAAAACTTATGATGCCTTAATCAACGGGACCACACAATCCTTAAGAGTAGTGTATCCAGCGGAACTGGATGTTGTACTCGCTACCCGGGGACATACGGTGGTTCGGATGACTCAAGTCTAATTTCATTCTAGTCCTGTTTGGTGTACTAGTACAACGAGCAGTATTTTATATTATTGTACCCATGAACAAGTGGTATTGATCAATAACAACACTGCGACTAGCCAAGGACTCGAACCCATGCTGCCTTGGCCTGCAGTGTTGTTATTGTTCCATACCACTTGTTCATGGGTACAATATAAAATACTGCTCGTTGTAGTAGTACACTAAACAGGGTAGGATGAATTAGTCTTTCTAAGTTAACAAGTCAAGTTTGAGCCACATGAGAATATAAGAAAGGAGAAACAATGCAGTTGGCCTATTGGCCCATACTTGGCAGGTCCTTTACAATACCAACCCACCAACAGAACATTTAGCCAACCCACTTTCAGTGCTACCCTAATAATAACCTCTAACAAATCTATTTACTCACGTGAAAGTCCCACTCAAATCCAACCCCTCTCACTCATGTATTTATCCAACCTAAACTTGAAACTACCCAACGTTTTAGCTTCAATAACCCTACTAGGTAGACTGTTCCACTCATCAACTACCCTATTTTCAAACCAATACTTTCCTATATCCCTTCTAAATCTAAACTTGTCTAATTTGAATCCATTACTGTGGGTTCTTTCTTGGAGAGATATCCTCAAGACCTTATTTATATCCCTTTTGTCAATACCCATCTTCCACTTGTGATGAATGTTTTTGAAAACCGACAAGTTGAAGATTGAGACACTTATGCAACATATGGGAATCTTTATTCAGGAAACGTTTCGCCACACAGTGGCTTCATCAGTCCAATATAAAGTAGAAAGGTGTAAGGAGAGGAGGAGTTTGATGTAACAAGTCCCTCAGCCTAGAGTTGATGTGTTCAGTCCATGTCTTGTAGATTGTGTTATACAAGGTTGAGGGACTGATTACCTCAAACTTCTCCTCTCCTTACACCTTTCTGCTCTGTATTGGACTGATGAAGCCACTGTGTGGCGAAACGTTTACTTAATAAAGATTCCCATATGTTGCATAAGTGTCTCAATCTTCATCTTCCACTTATACACTTCGATCATGTCTCCCCTCATTCTTCGTCTAACAAGTGAATATAATTTAAGAGTCTTCAATCTTTCTTCATAAGGAAGATTTCTAATGCTATGTATTAATTTAGTCATTCTACGCTGAATGTTTTCTAACGAATTTATGTCCATTCTGTAATATGGAGACCAGAACTGAGCTGCATAATCTAGGTGAGGCCTTACTAATGATGTATAAAGCTGCAGTATGACCTCTGGACTTCTGTTGCTTACACTTCTTGATATAAATCCCAGTAATCTGTTTGCCTTATTACGTACACTTAGGCATTGCTGTCTTGGTTTAAGGTTGCTGCTTACCATAACCCACAAGTCCTTTTCGCAATCTGTACGACCTTATCAAGTTTTTAATATGTTTAAGTTTGCTACAAGATCTAACACAAACAATTGGAAATATCTCTCAAAGTTTGTAGTTTGATAAATTTAATAATTTAATTCCGGTGAATGTTGCATTTCTGCTGTTAAATTTTAATAATTAAGATCCGAAGCCCAGACCAATGTACCGGCTGATCCCCCCCCCCTCTCTCATAGGCCATGTTCTTAACCCCCTCACCCAGAGGCCCTGTTGTTACCCCCCTCTCATAGGCCCTGTTCTTAACCCCCCCTCTCATAGGCCCTGTTCTTAACCCCCCATCTCATAGGCCCTGTTCTTAACCCCCCTCTCACAGGCCCTGTTCTTAACCCCCCTCTCATAGGCCCTCTTCTTAACCCCCCTCTCATAGGCCCTCTTCTTAACCCCCCTCTTGCATAGGCCCTGTTCTTAACCCCCCCTCTCATATGCCCTGTTGTTACCCCCTCTCATAGGCCCTGTTCTTAACCCCTCTCATTGGCCCTCTTCTTACCCCACTCATTGGCCTTTTTCTTACCTCCCACTCATAGGCCCTGTTCTTAACCCCCCTCTCATTGGCCTTCTTCTTAACCCCCCTCTCATTGGCTCTGTTTTTATCTCCCTCTCATTGGCCCTCTTCATACCCCCCTCTCATTGGCCCTGTTCTTACTCCTTCTTTTTGACCCTCTTCTAACCCCACTCTCATAAGCCCCATTCTAACCCCACTCTCATAGGCCCTGTTCTAACCTCCCTCTCATAGGCCCTGTTCTAATGCCCCTCTCGTAAGCCCCATTCTAACCCCACTTTCATAGGCCTCGTTCTAATCTTACTCTCATAGCCCCCCCTTTCTAACCCCACTCTCAGAGGCCCCTTTCTAACCCCCCTCTCATAGGCCCTGTTCTGATGCCCCTCTCATAAGCCCCGTTCTAACCTCCCTCTCATAGGCCCTGTTCTAACCCCACTCTCATAGGCCCTGTTCTTACCCCCTCTCATAGGCAATGTTCTTACCCCCCTTCTCATAGGCCCTGCTCTTACCCCACTCTTATAGGCCCTGTTCTTACCCCACTTTTATAGGCCCTGTTCTTACCCCACTCTTATAGGACCTGTTCTTACCCCACTCTTATAGGCCCTGTTCTTACCCCACTCTTATAGGCCCTGTTCATACCCCCTCTCATAGGCCCTGTTCTTACCCCACTCTTATAGGCCCTGTTCTTACCCCACTTTTATAGGCCCTGTTCTTACCCCACTCTTATAGGACCTGTTCTTACCCCACTCTTATAGGCCCTGTTCTTACCCCACTCTTATAGGCCCTGTTCATACCCCCTCTCATAGGCCCTGTTCTTACCCCACTCTTATAGGCCCTGTTCTTACCCCACTCTCATAGGCCTTGTTCTAACCCCACTCTCATAGGCCCTGTTCTTACTCCCGTCTCACAAGCCCTGTTGTTACTCCCGTCTCACAAACCATGTTGTTACTCCCGTCTCACAAGCCCTGTTGTTACTCCCGTCTCACAAACCATGTTGTTACTCCCGTCTCACAAGCCCTGTTGTTACTCCCGTCTCACAAGCCCTGTTGTTACTCCCGTCTCACAAGCCCTGTTGTTACTCCCGTCTCACAAACCATGTTGTTACTCCCGTCTCACAAGCCCTGTTGTTACTCCCGTCTCACAAGCCCTGTTGTACTCCCGTCTCACAAACCATGTTGTTACTCCCGTCTCACAAGCCCTGTTGTTACTCCCGTCTCACAAGCCCTGTTGTTACTCCCGTCTCACAAGCCCTGTTGTTACTCCTCTCCCCCCAGGCCACATCGTTTATGAACTCAAATTTAGTTGTAATAAACAACAGTCAATGGGTAAACAGAAGGGTGGACGGGGGACTCGAACTGCCGTCCGCTAATTAACAGTCCGACGCTCTACGTTCTGTGAGAGGCACCAACTGTAACCACAAACTGAAGTGCGTGACTAGATAATGACACAAGTCGTGCATGACTAGATAATGGTACAAGTTGTGCGTGACTAGATAATGGTACAAGTTGTGCATGAATGGATAATGGTACAAGTTGTGCATGACTAGATAATGGTACAAGTCGTGCATGACTAGATAATGGTACAAGTCATGCACGACTAAGTGATGGTACAAGTCGTGCGTGGCTAGATAATGGTGCAAGTCGTGCGTGACTAGATAATGGTACAAGTCGTGTAGCACCACTGTGTTAGTCACCTGGTGTGACCACGCGTTTGACAGCTGATATTACTCAGCCCTGAGTGACCGAGCCCTTTGTACAGAAAGCTCTTATGCTCGTCGCTCATAGATGTTCTTAAGAATCGTGCCTGCTACGATTCCCATCGAGATTTGTTTCACTTCACCTCCAAACTTTCAGAGTGCTGTTATATGTAGAGAAACAAGTCTGGGGACGCTTAGACTAACCTCTGCTATAACTCCAACTGCCGAGACAATGACACTCGTCAAGCCGCAGCTAGCCCTGTTGGCAGGCGCTGTGTCAGCCTCGTGTCACAAGCTTCAGTGAGCAGCCTGCACAAAGAAGATGTCGCTTTGACTGCTAGCTCGCTCACTGCAGTCTGGTGTATGATGTTACGACTCCCAGATGTTTCTCCCAGTCGTCTCTGCCACGACTCGCTCCACTCCTCACTCCTCGATAGCAGTGACAGCCCAGCGACAGTAACAGTCGAGAAGTGTCCTCCTGAGTCGCTTGCTAGAAGTCCTGCCCAGTTGCCGAGTTTTGTCGACGCCTCACTCGAGGGCACCAGCATGTCGTGCCCCAGGTTGAGTGAAAACCTGCAGCGACTCCTACGATGACTGCTTCACTGTTCCAGAGGACACCATAACCTGTTGCGTCACAGCTCAGCCGCAGCGATGTCTCCTGTGTTGCAGTATCTGTCCAGACACAGGAAGGCGTACAGTGATGCCCTTCGACGCTCACTGCCTTTGACCACGATGTTTAGCACACCCCACATGTTTTTTTCTTCCCTCCCTGTAGGAAGTTTTATTTCCATGTCCATATGTATATATGTTTTTATTTTGTGTTCTGTGCCCTGTTCCTACGAGAGAGAGACCGAGTTTTTTTTTTTTTACCACCGGTATTGTCGCGTCGAGACGACGTGAGGTAGGTCGCCAAGCGTATGTAGACAGCCTGTACTGTCTGCACAGACAGCCTGTGCTGTCTGCCAGCTTAGTTCATATTTTGTGGCACTAAGGTGCTGCCCTCTTGACCTGCCCAGGTCAGTGGGACGCTGGTCCCACACGCTTTCACTCAGCGGCCTAGCAGCAAGACACAAGTCCTACTAGATCTCTCCCTCGTGGGCATGGCCCTACCGGGCCATGGGCATACACACAAGCCTGTGTACCCACCACGACATTTACAAATAAATAAAGAAGCCTCCGAAGATATTTATCATTCACCCGCCCCGCTTTCAGTCACCAAATAATCCCGTTATACAAGTCGTGCGTGACTAGATAATGGTACAAGTCGTGCGTGACTAGATAATGGTACAAGTCGTGCGTGACTAGATAATGGTACAAGTCGTGTGTGACTAGATAATGGTACAAGTCGTGCGTGACTAGATAATGGTACAAGTCGTGCGTGACTAGATAATGGTACAAGTCGTGCGTGACTAGATAATGGTACAAGTCGTGCGTGACTAGATAATGGTACAAGTCGTGCGTGACTAGATAATGGTACAAGTCGTGCATTACTAGATAATGGTACAAGTGTCGGACTAGATAAGTGTCAAGTTTCCCCTGTGACCTAGATGGGGGGAAGTCGTGCTTGTTCTCAGTATTGGATCAATCGTCCCTAGATGACCCAGATAATGTACAACGTGTGTGACTTAACACGAGTACATCCCTGCTTTCTTAATTACAATGCTACTAAAATGGACCACTTTACAGATAATTAAACGTGTACTATTTAAAGGTACTTCGTCGTACTGATAATGCTACAAGTGCTACTATAATGGTACAAGTCTGCTTACTGATAATGCTACAACGTGCTACTTAATGGTACATTACGTGCTACCTAATGTACAAAACCGTGCTACTTAGATGAATACAATCTGCGTGCTAGTTAATGCTACAAAGTGCGTACTAATAATGCTTACAACGTGCTACTGATAATGGTACAAAGTGCGTACTATAATGGTACAACGGGGTACTATTAATGGGTACAGTCGTGCTTTCTGATAATGGTACAATCGTGCTACTTTTGTTGGTACAGTCGTGCTACTGATACTTGTACAACGTGCTACTTTAATAATGGCAACTTGTGCTACATTACATGGTACTTATCGTGCATTACAGCTAATGTACAATCGTGCTACTTATAATGTACAATCTTAACGTGCTAATCTTTTACAATGGGGTACTTAAAAACGTGCATTTTCGTGCTAATGTCAAGTCCTTTACAGATAAAGGTGCAACTTTACTGATAATGGTACAAGTCGTGCTTACTATAAATGGCACAGAACGTGGTACAGATAATGGTACTTACGTGCTACTATAATGTACTTCACGTGCTGACTAATAATGGCAACTTGCGTGACTGATACATGCTACAGTCGTGCTACTTTAATGCTACTTCACGTGGTAAACTTTACAGATAATGTCAACGTGCTACTGATACATGTACAAGTCCGTGCGTACTAATAATGTTACTAGTCGTGCGTGCTGATAAATACAAATTTGTGCTACTTAATGCAAGTTCGTGCTACTTTGCATGCTACAACGTGCGTACTACATTTTTCAAGCGTGCTACTTAATGCTACTTCGTGTCTACTTGTAATGCTACAATTCGTGTACTATAATGTACAACGTTTTACTTAATGTACAAGTACGTGTGTGACTAGATAATGGTACAAGTCGTGCGTGACTGATAATGGTACAAGTCTGCGTGACTAGTAATGTACAATCTGCCGTGACTGATTTACAGTCTGCGTGACTAGATAATGTACAATCGGTGTACTAGATAATGGTACAATCGGTGTGACTAATATGGTACAAGTCGTGCTGACTAATAATGGGACAAGTCCGTGTGTGACTAATAATGGTAAAAAGTCCGTGTGTGCTATAAGACAAGTCGTGCGTGACTAGATAATGGTACAAGTCGTGCGTGACTAGATAATGGTACAAGTCGTGCGTGACTAGATAATGGTACAAGTCGTGCGTGACTAGATAATGGTACAAATCGTGCGTGACTAATAAGGGACAACGTGCGGACTAGATAAGGACAGTCTGCGTGACTAATAATGTTACAATCGTCGTGACTAAAATGGTACAAGTCGTCGGACTAGATAATGGTACAAGTCGGGGTGACTAATAATGGGACAAATCGTTTCGGACTAAAAATGGTACAAGTCGGACCGAAACGTCGTCTTAAGTTCCTCTCTCCTATGTGCGGGTTATTTGTGTCTTGTTCCAGTCACGGTATTGATCCTCTCCCTAGGATCAAACCTGATTTCCTCACGTGCTCCTTCACGAGCTACATCACGTGCTACTTTACATGCTACTTAACGTGCCACTTTACATGATACTTAACGTGCTACTTTACATGCTACTTAACGTGCTACTTTACATGCTACTTAACGTGCTACTTTACATGATACTTAAAGTGCACTTTACATGATACTTCACGTGCTACTTTTCAGCTACTTAACGTGTACTTTACACACTTAAAGTGCTACTTTTACAGATACTTACGTGCTACTTTTCATGCACTTAACGTGCTACTTTTCATGCTACTTATCGGGCTACTTTACATGCACTTATCGGGGTACTTTTCATGCCCCTTAACGTGTCTTTACATATACTTTTCGTGCATTTACATCTACTTTAAAATCTACTTTACATGCACTTATCGGGGTACTTTTTCAGCTACTTAACGTGCTCTTCACATATCTTAACGGCTACTTTTCATGCTACTTAAAATGCACTTTACATGCTACTTTTCGGCACTTTACATGCACATCACGTGATACTTTTCATGCACTTTTCTGTACTTTTCATGCTACTTTTCCCTGCTACTTTACATGCACTTTTCGTTTACTTACATGCTACTTCACATGCTACTTTTTCATCTACTTTTCTGTTACTTTTACATGACTTTTACTGCTACTTTCATGCTACTTAGGTTACTTTTAAAGCTACTTTACGTGTTCTTTACATGCTACTTTTTCGTGTTCTTTTCATGCTACTTTACGTGTTACTTTTCATCTACTTTTCGTGTTACTTTTTCATGCTACTTTACGTGCTACTTTACATGCTACTTCACGTGCTACTTTACATGCTACTTCACGTGCTACCTTACATGCTACTTAACGTGCTACTTTACATGCTACTTCACGTGCTACTTTACATGCTACTTCACGTGCTACTTTACATGCTACTTCACGTGATACTTTACATGCTACTTCACGTGATACTTTACATGCTACTTAACGTGCTACTTTACATGCTACTTCACGTGCTACTTTACATGCTACTTCACATGCTACTTTACATGCTACTTTGCATGCTACTTAACGTGCTACTTTACATGCTACTTAAAGTGCTACTTTACATGCTACTTCACGTGCTACTTTACATGCTACTTTACATGCTACTTAACGTGCTACTTTACATGCTACTTACAGTGCTACTTTACATGCTACTTCACGTGCTACTTTACATGCTACTTCACGTGCTACTTCACATGCTACTTTACATGCTACTTTACATGCTACTTAACGTGCTACTTTACATGCTACTTAAAGTGCTACTTTACATGCTACTTCACGTGCTACTTTACATGCTACTTAAAGTGCTACTTTACATGCTACTTCACGTGCTACTTTACATGCTACTTCACGTGCTACTTTACATGCTACTTTACATGCTACTTATTATCTACTAAAGATTATTATCTGCTGAAGATTATTAATATATTTAAGTGGAGGCGTTAAATCCGTATGGGCTCATATAGTGTCTGGAAAAAAAGGCAAACAGGTTTGACTTGAGGAAGGAGAGAGTAGCTCTAATTCCTGGGATGAAGAGCACTTAAGAGCATGAAGGATGACCCTCCGGTTGAAGGGTCAACTGCATAACCTGTTTGTGAGTTGATAAAGCTCACTGTCTGGGCGAAACGTTGTCAATAAAGGATGATGTTTCAGTGCATTTGTTCGTGATTGTCAGTGCATGACCGTAACTCCATGTGTTAGTTACAACGTGTCGCTGCATGTTTGTCATCGCATGTTTTAACATTCTCCAATATTTACATTACATATTGTTCAATGTTTAGCGTAATGTGTTACTTACGTGGAAGCGATAAACTTGTAAGGGTTATTTAGCGGGAAAGAGAGATGATTGGGTTTGTTTCAGGGAAAGTAAGAGCACCTCTAATTCTTTTGGTCAAGAGCCCTTAACCAGGGCTCTTGATTAGCCAATCAAATTAACAGAACGACAGATATCTTAAAGATAACGGGTTCTTTCAGAAACAGGTTCAACAGAAATAACACTTTCCATTTCCAGATTCTGTTGAAGATAATTAAAACGGTTACGTGTTTACCACAGATGCCTGAGTTGATACGTTTCGCCCAGACTCTGATGAATGTTCCAAACATTCACTGGATTGTTGCTGATGATGCTAACACCACAAACTACAACGTTGTCGACTACCTCACCTACTCGTCCATTCCTCATACCTACCTCTTAAGTAAGGAACTTATAAATCCTTATATCTACCTCTTAAGTAAGTAACTTATAAATCCTTATATCTACCTCTTAAGTAAGGAACTTATAAATCCTTATATCTACCTCTTAAGTAAGTAACTTATAAATCCTTATATCTACCTCTTAAGTAAGTAACTTATAAATCCTCATACCTACATCTTAAGTAAGTAACTTATAAATTCTCATACCTACCTCTTAAGTAAGTAACTTATAAATCCTCATACCTACCTCTTAAGTAACTTATAAATTCTCATACCTACCTCTTAAGTAACTTATAAATCCTCATACCTACCTCTTAGTAAGTAACTTATAAATCCTCATACCTACCTCTTAAGTAAGTAACTTATAAATCCTCATACCTACCTCTTAAGTAAGTAACTTATAAATCCTCATACCTACATCTTAAGTAAGTAAATTATAAATCCTCATACCTACCTCTTAAGTAACTTTTAAATCCTCATACCTACCTCTTAAGTAACTTATAAATCTCATACCTACCTTTTTAAGTAACTATAAATCCTCATACCTACCTCTTAAGTAAGTAACTTATAAATCCTCATACCTACCTCTTCGGTAAGTAACTTATAAATCCTCATACCTACCTCTTAAGTAAGTAACTTATAAATCCTCATACCTCCTCTTAGTAAGTAAGTTTAAATCCTCACTGCGCTTAAGTTACTAATAAATTCTCATGACTGTCTTAGGTTAGTCAGTTATGACCGCAACCTCCTCGTGTAAGTAAACGTATGCTGCATTTATCATCTTAATGACTTTTAAACTCCATATATTACAGTAACTTATAATTCCTCAATTTACGCTACCTGTTAATATACGTGGAAGCCTAAACTATTAGGGTAAGTTATAAATACATATCTACTCCTAGTAGTTCGAAAGTCATACCACCTCTTAATTACTTTAGTCCCATACCCCTTTACAGGTACGTAATTTAAATCCTCAACCTAACCTCAAGGATATTTAAAGATAACGTTCTTCGTAAAAGGTAAAACTTATAAATCTTACCTACCTATTCTTTAAATCATTAAACCACCTCTACGTTTAGTAACTAAAAATCCTGATTACTCTTCGCAGTCTTATAAATCCATACCTCCCTGTTGTATAAGTTATAAACCCTCAACCTACACCAAACGAAGTATTATACTACCTACCTCTTAAACTCATATTCCTCATACCTACCTCTTAGGTAAGGAACTTATAAATCCTCATATCTACCTCTTAAGTAAGTAACTTATAAATCTCATACTCATCTTAAGTAACTTAAAATCCTCATACCTACCTCTTAGTAAGTAATTATAAATCCTATACCTACCTCTTAAGTATAACTTTAAATCCTCATACCTACCTCTTAAGTAAGTACTTATCTACCTTATAAAATACTTCATCCTTTCTTACCTCTAAGAGAACTTATAACCTGCGTGGCCCTAGGAAGAATAATAAACCCTCCTTACCATTTAATAATACATTAGAAGTTACTAGCCCTCTCTTGCATTTTAATCCCATTACCACACCTAGTTAGGTATAAATTCTGTCCACTCTAAGTAAGAAAATAAACAAGAAAAGACTATAAAATAAGAAACCTAGAGGTGTGTGTATACATTACCTTTAGGTGTGCAGTTGATAAATCTAAGTACAAGACCTCTGTAAAGTAGCATGTTATGAGACAAAAATACCTCTAGAATCCAAGTCATAAAACATATTACAGCTATCTTAGCAGTCACTTATCAGATCGCTAGTACCTCCTAAGGTGGTTCTTCTATAAGACTACTTCTACTGTAATGGATAAAAAAACCACAATGAAAAGTAAAGTTAAATTTGGATATTATTTCACAGTAGAGTTTGTGACTTTATGATAGATAAAGTCCCACAGTGTCTTTGAGAGATTCTGAAGAGAAGATGCATGAAGGTGATGAGTTAGTGTCAGGAAGCAATATGTGGTGTTGATAAGCATCACGAAGCAGTATGTGGTGTTGATAAGCATCACGAAGCAGTATGTGGTGTTGATAAGCATCACGAAGCAGTATGTGGTGTTGATAAGCATCACGAAGCAAGATGTGGTGTTGATAAGCATCACGAAGCAATATGTGGTGTTGATAAGCATCACGAAGCAATATGTGGTGTTGATAAGCAAAGAATCCGTAGCTTGGAGACTAGAATCAGGTTCGGAGATACTAGAAGTATTATCCAGAGGACTGAGGAGGGGTTGTTGAGGTGGTTCGGTCATTTAGAGATGAGGGAACAAAATAATGAAACAAAATAGTGGATGGAAGGCAGGGTAAAGGTCGTCCTAGGAAAGATTGGAGGGATGGGGTAGAGGAGGTTTTGTGCGCATGGGCTTATACTCCCAGCAAGCGTGCATAAGTGTGTTAGATAGGAGCAAGTGGAGGAAAATGGTTTTTATGACGACGTGCTGTTGGAGTGTGAGAAAAATAATATTTATGAAGGGATTCATGGAAAGCTGTCAGCCGGACTTGAGTGGGAGACCGCAGGTGTGCTAAAATATTATTAATACATATTATTATTATTATTATTATTATTATTATTATTATTATTTATTATTATTATTATTATAAGTAGTAGTAGTAGTAAAATAGCTTCAGATGGCAAACTTTAACTTTAGTTAGTTCATTGTATACTTGCATATTTTGTACCATAATAATGTCGTCGTTAATATTGTCTTTTTAAGGTTTGTTCTTATTAATGCTTTAAAAATATTCCCTTCATGGTTATGTACGCCTCTATGTTGGTGTAGGGATCTTCATCCAGCAAAATAGAGCTACCCTCCCTCTCTTTAGATCAACTCTGATATCCTTCCATTCCCTAGGCATTGTACGAGTACTGCTGGTTTGGTGATTCTCTTCGAATAAAATAATTATATCCTAACACGTGTGTCCCTTTCAACAGCACCAATGCCCGAAAAGTACAAGCAGTTATCGATCAAACCTAAAGGTGTAGCAAATCGTAATGGTGGCCTCATGTGGGTGAGAGAACACGCTACCTCAGGTGTGGTATACTTCGCTGATGATGACAACACCTACGACATCCGGCTCTTCCAAGAGGTCAGTTGTTCCTCAACAAAGTGAAATTTAACACTCATATCAATACATATAAAAAATATGGTAAATGCTCTCTCAGAGTTGCCATTACGTTCCAATATCTATGCTTATAAGATACCTTTCCATCGTGAACTCATTCTTAAATGGAATTTGTGTCTGGCAATCCACTTAGGAAACCTACCTCAACCCAATCATCTCTCAGCAACAGGGAGTTAACGTAACAATCACAATCACTAAGCAGCATAAGTAATCACAATCACTAAGCAACATAAGTAATCACAATCACTAAGCAACACAAGTAATCACAATCACTAAGCAACACAAGTAATCACAATCACTAAGCAACACAAGTAATCACAATCACTAAGCAACACAAGTAATCACAATCACTAAGCAACACAAGTAATCACAATCACTAAGCAACACCAGTAATCACAATCACTAAGCAACACAAGTAATCACAATCACTAAGCAAAAACAAGTAATCACAATCACTAAGCAAAAACAATCACAATCACTAAGCAACACAAGTAATCACAATCACTAAGCAACACAGTAATCACAATCACTAAGCAACTTAAGTAATCACAATTTACTAAGCAAACTTAAGTAATCACAATCACTAAGCAACACAAGTAATCACAATCACTAAGCAACTTAAGTAATCACAATCACTAAGCAACACAAGTAATCACAATCACTAAGCAACTTAAGTAATCACAATCACTAAGCAACACAAGTAATCACAATCACTAAGCAACTTAAGTAATCACAATCACTAAGCAACACAAGTAATCACAATCACTAAGCAACTTAAGTAATCACAATCACTAAGCAACACAAGTAATCACAATCACTAAGCAACACAAGTAATCACAATCACTAAGCAACACAAGTAATCACAATCACTAAGCAACACAAGTAATCACAATCACTAAGCAACACAAGTAATCACAATCACTAAGCAACACAAGTAATCACAATCACTAAGCAACACACTATGTTCTTATTCAGCCCCAAAATCTTCTAAATACAACTGCCATTTACACTTACTCTTACCCGCTACACATCTTAGATACTTCACTGTAATGCTGATGCTGGCCAGAGATGCCTCCTGCAGAACTGTAATGCTGATGCTGGCCAGAGATGCCTCCTGCAGAACTGTAATGCTGATGCTGGCCAGAGATGCCTCCAGCAGAACTGTAATGCTGATGCTGGCCAGAGAGCCTCCTGCAGAACTGTAATGCTGATGCTGGCCAGAGATGCCTCCCGCAGAACTGTAATGCTGATTTCTGGCCAGAGATGCCTCCTGCAGAACTGTAATGCTGATGCTGGCCAGAGATGCCTCCTGCAGAACTGTAATGCTGATGCTGGCCAGAGATGCCTCCTGCAGAACTGTAATGCTGATGCTGGCCAGAGATGCCTCCTGCGAACTGTAATGCTGATGCTGGCCAGAGATGCCTCCTGCAGAACTGTAATGCTGATGCTGGCCAGAGATGCCTCCAGCAGAACTGTAATGCTGATGCTGGCCGAGATGCCTCCTGCAGAACTGTAATGCTGATGCTGGCCAGAGATGCCTCCTGCAGAACTGTAATGCTGATGCTGGCCAGAGATGCCTCCTGCAGAACTGTAATGCTGATGCTGGCCAGAGATGCCTCCTGCAGAACTGTAATGCTGATGCTGGCCAGAGATGCCTCCAGCAGAACTGTAATGCTGATGCTGGCCAGAGATGCCTCCTGCAGAACTGTAATGCTGATGCTGGCCAGAGATGCCTCCAGCAGAACTGTAATGCTGATGCTGGCCATAGATGCCTCCAGCAGAACTGTAATGCTGATGCTGGGCAGAGATGCCTCCTGCAGAACTGTAATGCTGATGCTGGGCAGAGATGCCTCCTGCAGAACTGTAATGCTGATGCTGGCCAGAGATGCCTCCTGCAGAACTGTAATGCTGATGCTGGCCAGAGATGCCTCCTGCAGAACTGTAATGCTGATGCTGGCCAGAGATGCCTCCTGCAGAACTGTAATGCTGATGCTGGCCAGAGATGCCTCCTGCAGAACTGTAATGCTGATGCTGGCCAGAGATGCCTCCTGCAGAACTGTAATGCTGATGCTGGCCAGAGATGCCTCCTGCAGAACTGTAATGCTGATCCTGGCCAGAGATGCCTCCTGCAGAACTGTAATGCTGATGCTGGCCAGAGATGCCTCCTGCAGAACTGTAATGCTGATGCTGGCCAGAGATGCCTCTGCAGAACTGTAATGCTGATGCTGGCCAGAGATGCCTCCTGCAGAACTGTAATGCTGATGCTGGCCAGAGATGCCTCCTGCAGAACTGTAATGCTGATGCTGGCCAGAGATGCCTCCTGCAGAACTGTAATGCTGATGCTGGCCAGAGATGCCTCCTGCAGAACTGTTTAAAGCTGATGCTGGCCAGAGATGCCTCCTGCAGAACTGTAATGCTGATACTGGGCAGAGATGCCTCCTGCAGAACTGTAGTGCTGATGCTGGCCAGAGATGCCTTCTGCAGAACTGTAATGCTTTATGCTGGCCAGAGATGCCTCCTGCAGAAACTGTAATGCTGATGCTGGGGAGAGATGTCTCCTGCAGAACTGTAATGCTGATGCTGGCCAGAGATGCCTCCAGCAGAACTGTAATGCTGATGCTGGCCAGAGATGCCTCCTGCAGAACTGTAATGCTGATGCTGGCCAGAGATGCCTCCTGCAGAACTTTAATGCTGATGCTGGCCAGAGATGCCTCCTGCAGAACTGTAATGCTGATGCTGGAAAGAGATGCCTCCTGCAGAACTGTAATGCTGATGCTGGCCAGAGATGCCTCCTGCAGAACTGTAATGCTGATGCTGGCCAGAGATGCCTCCTGCAGAACTGTAATGCTGATGCTGGCCAGAGATGAATCCTGCAGAACTGTAATGCTGATGCTGGCCAGAGATGCCTCCTGCAGAACTGTAATGCTGATGCTGGCCAGAGATGCCTCCTGCAGAACTGTAATGCTGATACTGGCCAGAGATGCCTCCAGCAGAACTGTAATGCTGATGCTGGCCATAGATGCCTCCTGCAGAACTGTAATGCTGATGCTGGCCAGAGATGCCTCCAGCAGAACTGTAATGCTGATGCTGGCCAGAGATGCCTCCTGCAGAACTGTAATGCTGATGCTGGGTAGAGATGCCTCCTGCAGAACTGTAATGCTGATGCTGGCCAGAGATGCCTCCTGCAGAACTGTAATGCTGATGCTGGCCAGAGATGCCTCCTGCAGAACTGTAATGCTGATGCTGGCCAGAGATGCCTCCAGCAGAACTGTAATGCTGATGTGGCCAGAGATGCCTCCTGCAGAACTGTAATGCTGATACTGGCCAGAGATGCCTCCAGCAGAACTGTAATGCTGATGCTGGCCATAGATCCCTCCTGCAGAACTGTAATGCTGATGCTGGCCAGAGATGCCTCCTGCAGAACTGTAATGCTGATGCTGGCCAGAGATGCCTCCTGCAGAACTGTAATGCTGATGCTGGCCAGAGATGCCTCCTGCAGAACTGTAATGCTGATGCTGGCCAGGGGATGCCTCCTGCAGAACTGTAATGCTGATGCTGGCCAGAGATGCCTCCTGCAAGAACTGTAATGCTGATGCTGGCCAGAGATGCCTCCTGCAGAACTGTAATGCTGATGCTGGCCAGAGATGCCTTCTGCAGAACTGTAATGCTGATGCTGGCCAGAGATGCCTTCTGCAGAACTGTAATGCTGATGCTGGCCAGAGATGCCTCCTGCAGAACTGTAATGCTGATGCTGGCAAGAGATGCCTCCTGCAGAACTGTAATGCTGATGCTGGCCAGAGATGCCTCCTGCAGAACTGTAATGCTGATGCTGGCCAGAGATGCCTCCTGCAGAACTGTAATGCTGATGCTGGCCAGAGATGCCTCCTGCAGAACTGTAATGCTGATGCTGGCCAGAGATTTCCTCCTGCAGAACTGTAATGCTGATGCTGGGCAGAGATGCCTCCTGCAGAACTGTAATGCTGATGCTGGCCAGAGATGCCTCCTGCAGAACTGTAATGCTGATGCTGGCCAGAGATGCCTCCTGCAGAACTGTAATGTGATGCTGGCCAGAGATGCTTCCTGCAGAACTGTAATGCTGATGCTGGGCAGAGATGCCTCCTGCAGAACTGTAATGCTGAAGCTGGCCAGAGATGCCTCCTGCAGAACTGTAATGCTGATGCTGGCCAGAGATGCCTCCTGCAGAACTGTAATGCTGATGCTGGCCAGAGATGCCTCCAGCAGAACTGTAATGCTGATGCTGGCCAGAGATGCCTCCTGCAGAACTGTAATGCTGATGCTGGCCAGAGATGCCTCCTGCAGAACTGTAATGCTGATGCTGGCCAGAGATGCCTCCTGCAGAACTGTAACAAAATACTCAAGTATCTCACAGGATACAATAACTTTTTGACACTCCTGTTGTTCATATGAACTTCTACATAAATTCTATGCAAACTGATGGGCCAAAAATGTGAAATAATTTATCAGAGGATTTACAAAACTGTAGCATACTAATTGATGACCGCATATACAATACTAATTGATGACCGCATGTACAATACTAATTGATGACCGCATATACAATACTAATTGATGACCGCATGTACAATACTAATTGATGTCCGCATGTACAATACTAATTGATGTCCGCATGTACAATACTAATTGATGACCGCATATACAATACTAATTGATGTCCGCATGTACAATACTAATTGATGACCGCATATACAATACTAATTGATGTCCGCATGTACAATACTAATTGATGTCCGCATGTACAATACTAAATTTATGACCGCATATACAATACTAATTGATGTCCGCATGTACAATACTAATTGATGACCGCATATACAATACTAATTGATGTCCGCATTTTACAATACTAATTGATGACCGCATGTACAATACAATTGATGTCGCATGTACAATACTAATTGATGACCCCATGTACAATACTAATTGATGACCGCATGTACAATACTAATTGATGTCCGCATGTACAATTACTAAATTGATGACCGCATATACAATATAATTGATGTCCGCATGTACAATACTAATTGATGTCCGCATGTACAATACTAATTGATGACCGCATATACAATACTAATTGATGTCCGCATGTACAATACTAATTGATGACCGCATATACAATACTAATTGATGTCCGCATGTACAATACTAATTGATGTCCGCATGTACAATACTAATTGATGACCGCATATACAATACTAATTGATGTCCGCATGTACAATACTAATTGATGACCGCATATACAATACTAATTGATGAGCGCATATACAATACTAATTGATGTCCGCGTGTACAATACTAATTGATGACCGCATATACAATACTAATTGATGACCGCATGTACAATACTAATTGATGACCGCATATACAATACTAATTGATGTCCGCATGTACAATACTAATTGATGACCGCATATACAATACTAATTGATGTCCGCATGTACAATACTAATTGATGACCGCATATAAAATACTAATTGATGACCGCATGTACAATACTAATTGATGACCGCATGTACAATACTATTGATGACCGCATATACAATACTAATTGATGTCCGCATGTACAATACTAATTGATGTCCGCATGTTTCAATTTCTAATTGATGAACGCATATACAATACTAATTGATGTCCGCATGTACAATACTAATTGATGACCGCATATAAAATACTAATTGATGACCGCATGTACAATACTAATTGATGACCGCATGTACAATACTAATTGATGACCGCATATACAATACTAATTGATGTCCGCATGTACAATACTAATTGATGACCGCATATACAATACTAATTGATGTTCGCATGTACAA
Source organism: Cherax quadricarinatus (assembly GCF_026875155.1). Taxonomy (NCBI): domain Eukaryota; kingdom Metazoa; phylum Arthropoda; class Malacostraca; order Decapoda; family Parastacidae; genus Cherax; species Cherax quadricarinatus. The sequence continues at coordinate 3,173,746 of NC_069479.1, forward strand.
TACTAATTGATGACCGCATATACAATACTAATTGATGACCGCATATACAATACTAATTGATGACCGCATATACAATACTAATTGATGACCGCATATACAATACTAATTGATGACCGCATGTACAATACTAATTGATGACCGCATGTACAATACTTATTGATGACCGCATGTACAATACTAATTGATGACCGCATGTACAATACTAATTGATGTCCGCATGTACAATACTAATTGATGACCGCATATAAAATACTAATTGATGACCGCATGTACAATACTAATTGATGACCGCATGTACAATACTAATTGATGACCGCATATACAATACTAATTGATGTCCGCATGTACAATACTAATTGATGACCGCATATACAATACTAATTGATGACCGCATATACAATACTAATTGATGACCGCATATACAATACTAATTGATGACCGCATATACAATACTAATTGATGACCGCATGTACAATACTAATTGATGACCGCATGTACAATACTTATTGATGACCGCTTGTACAATACTAATTGATGACCGCATGTACAATACTAATTGATGACCGCATGTACAATACTAATTGATGTCCGCATGTACAATACTAATTGATGACCGCATGTACAATACTTATTGATGACCGCATGTACAATACTAATTGATGACCGCATGTACAATACTAATTGATGACCGCATGTACAATACTAATTGATGTCCGCATGTACAATACTAATTGATGACCGCATGTACAATACTAATTGATGTCCGCGTGTACAATACTAATTGATGTCCGCATGTACAATACTAATTGATGTCCGCATATACAATACTAATTGATGTCCGCATGTACAATACTAATTGATGTCCGCATATACAATACTAATTGATGTCGCATGTACAATACTAATTGATGTCCGCATGTACAATACTAATTGATGTCCGCATGTACAATACTAATTGATGTCCGCATATACAATACAGTGATGACGAAAAATATTTATTGATGCAACTTTTCACACACGAGTGGGTATTATGTTTCACACACGAGTGGGCATTATGTTACACACATGAGTGGGTATTGTTACACACACGAATGGGTATTATTTTACACACACGAGTGGGTATTATGTTACACGAGTGGGTATTATGTTACACACACGAGTGGGTATTATGTTACACACATGAGTGGGTATTATGTTACACACGAGTGGGTATTATGTTACACGAGTGGGTATTATGTTACACACGAGTGGGTATAATGTTTAACACACAAGTAGGTATTACGTTACACACACGAGTAATTATTATGTTACACACACCTGTGGGTATTATGTTACACACATGAGTGGGTTTTGTTACACACACGAGTGGTTATTATGTTACACACACGAGTGGTTATTATGTTACACACACGAGTGGGTATTATGTTACACACACAAGTGTGTATTATGTTTCACACACGAGTGGGTATTGTTACAAAACACGTGTGGGTATTATGTTACACACACGAGTGGGTATTATGTTACACACACAAGTGTGTATTATGTTTCACACACGAGTGGGTATTGTTTACAAAAACACGTGATGGGTATTATGTTACACACACGAGTGGGTATTATGTTACACACACAAGTGTGTATTATGTTTCACACACGAGTGGGTATTGTTACAAAACACGTGTGGGTATTATGTTACACACACGAGTGGGTATAATGTTTAACACACAAGTGGGTATTATGTTACACAAGTGGGTATTATGATTAAAAGAGCCAATAAACTTAATAAAGGTTATAAATAATAAGCTGAAATAAGTATAATGACGTATTATTCTTTATTCTCTTGGTAGTGTGAAAATTATTCCCAAATAACCCCAATTTTTTTCACGTACAGATACGGTACACAGAGCGAGTGTCAATGTTTCCTGTGGGACTCGTTACTAAGGCGGGACTTTCTTCACCTGTTCTTAAGAATGGTAAATTCCATGGATGGTACGACGGCTGGATTGCCAAAAGAAAATTCCCCGTTGATATGGCAGGCTTTGCTGTTAGTGTACAATACTTACTTAAGGTATGTGAAAAATAAATCGAAACACAAACAACCTGCACATAGGAGATAAAACTTATGACTGTGTTAACTAAAACCATACCACGGGTGGGGTTAGAACCCGCGATCAGAGAGTCATAAAACTCCAGACCGACGAGTTAGCCACTGGACCAGCTGGCTAAAATAAGATTCATCCAACTAGGCATATTTCTACACCATAGGAAGGTTATCATAGGCACCACTGTGATCACAATGCATATTTTTTACAGACGAATCTCCCACTAGCATGACCCTGACGAACTCTAGCTCAAGTCCCCTCAAAGCCGTCAACATGACTCACGAAATCGTAATGACACGATTACGATGTTGTAAGTCATGGTGTTAACTGTGTGGATTGTTTGTGAGTGTTCCAGTAATGGTATTGTGTTCAGTAGAGTCAGTTCGTCCTCAGAAACTCTTCTCTTGTTTACATTGCGGTCCTTTAATTTGGTCTCCTAGGGTGTGACCCACAGTAGTTGACTAACACCCAGGTGCCTACTTGCTTCTAGGTGATCAGGGGCAGCAGGTGTAAGAAAACATCCAGTGCATCACCTGTGCCAGGATCGATCCCAAGTCTCTAACTATTTTAGTTGAGGATGCTGTCAGCTGAGCCACGCGTGCCAATACTGGTGCTGCATATTCTATCATGAGCCGTTCAAGACACTTTAGTTTCGTGAAGGCTAATCTTTGATTTGC
>NC_069479.1:3181521-3324021 GCF_026875155.1 Cherax quadricarinatus
GGAGTACCCAACTCGGCTGTTTGATACAGTAATTCTTGGCTCATTACAAAGTCACTAATGGGTGCTGGTGGCTTTACAGTCAGAATAAGATCTTCCTGGAGCAGGAATCGAATCACACCAGACCACATGGGATCTGTTCTTTGGGCATTCTTTACATCCTCAGCAGTAAATGGAGGGTAGGCAGTTACTATACTAACATGTCGCGATAAAGCATCTGCGACTACATTTGACTTGCCAGGTAAATGTTCAAAAGTGGGATTGAACTCCTGGATAGTCAAGGTCCATCTGGCTAACCTTCCAGTATGTTGTTTATTCTGGAATAAAGGTATCAGTGGTGCATGGTCTGTCAAGACATGAACAGGGTACTGGTAAATAATGTCTCGGAAGTGCTTAAAAGACCATAATATTGCTAAAGCTTCTTGCTCCATTACTGTATAATTACGTTCAGCCTTCATAAGGACTCTACTAGCAAATGCAACTGCGTTGTACTTGCCATCAGTCTTCTGAGCTAGTATGGCACCTATACCAATTGAACTAGCATCAGCTGTCAGATAGAAGGGCTTAGAAAAATCTGGAAATTTCAAAATTGGAGTGGACGTTAGCTTTTCTTTTAGAGTCTGGATTGCTCTTTCTTGACGGAAGGTCCAAACAAAAGGAGCATCTTTCTTAAGCAATTCAGTTAGAGGAGCTGCTATTGAAGAAAAATTAGCATTGAAAGATCTATAAAAACCTGCTAGACCCACAGAGGATCTTATGGCATCAGCAGTTTTGGGGGATGGAAAATTTAGTACTGCCGTTACTTTACTTTGATCAGTCATAACCCCTCTAGGAGTGACTATGTGACCCATAAACTTAATTTCTGATCTGAAAAATTGGCATTTGGACAGTTTGATCATTAAATTGGCTTCTTCAAGCTTACCAAGTACTACATCAAGTCTTTTCAAATGTGTATCCACATCTTCAGACATGACGGTTACATCATCTAAGTACACCATAAGTGCTTTACCTATGAGACCTCTAAAGATATTGGTCATGAGCCTAGAGAATGTGATAGGGGAGGATCGTAATCCAAATGCCATACGGAGGAAATGATAATGACCTGTGGGAGTGGAGAATGCGGTTAACTCTTGGCTGTCCTTGTGAAGAGGGACTTGCCAAAACCCTTGTAACACATCCAGGGTCGAGAAGACTTTGTTATCTCCGATGTTACGTAAAAGATCACGAAGTACAGGAAGTGGGAAGCGATCTGGAATAGTTTTCGCATTTAACTTCCTAAAGTCAATTACTGGGCGCCAAGTACTGTCTTTCTTAGGTACTAGGATCAAGGGCACATTCCAGGGTGAACTGCTAGGTGCAATAACTCTATCATCGAACATCTGATTGATCAATTCTTCTGCGACAGCAACTTGAGAATGAGGCATTCTGTACGCAGGTATATAGATAGGTCTAGTACCAGGTTCAAGTGGAATACAATGGGACAATAAGCTCGTTATACCCATCTCACCTGGTAAGGCAATGGCTTTATGACGTTTGTTCAACAGAGTCAACAAATGCTTAATCTCGTCTGGGAAGTCAGTGGGAGCTAAATCTTTCTCCTCAACTGGTGGAATGGATTAATCCAGTGGAGTGGATGAGGTCTCCCCTGTTGAAATAGCACTGACCCACTGGTCAGGTGGCAAGTCATCCTGTACTTGAACAGGGTAAGGATAGTGAACCAGGTCAACAAGATTGGTATTTGCTCTAAGACGAACACTGTGATCTGAAGTGTTAGCAAGGAATAAATGGATCTTACTGTCTCTTACAACATGTAAGGAAGGTTCAACAAATAAACCCTTGACCTTGCAGGAATCACTGTCAACTAGGACATTATCACCATCTGGAACACTAGGGACAGCAACAGACACTCTAGTGAGAGCACTAGCCACAACAGAGACGTCTTTCTGCAGATGGCATGTGACATCAACAAGAGATGGCATTACTAGTTTCAAGTAATCGTTTTCCGACAAGGCGTCCCCTGTGGAGAAACTACTACTTGGACTAGCAGACATTGCAGGAATAGGCTGAGCACTCAAGGCAGTCTGAGCATCCTCGGACACTTGAGGCAATACACTGTCTTGCATGTCTGAAGGTATAGGTGGAACACAGATGGGAATGACAGAGTTACTAGTGCCTGACCACTTGGGTACGCTACTGGAAAATGCACTGGCTTGTAAGGACTTAATCCGAATGTCGTACTCTGCAGCAGTATGGCAGATCTCTGATCCAAGCTGGTAACCCCAAAATGGAACAATCAAGTCGTCAATTTGGGCATGCCATAGGTAAGGGTCAAGCACAATATGTAAGTCTCTCATAGAAGCAAATCCCAGTAGATGGTCACCAGGGAAAGTAATCTTGTCAACAACAAGGAAAGAAGCAGTAAAGTCTCTACCTTGGATAGAAAAGGTGAGTGAAGTCTGACCTCGGACATGCAGAAGGGAACCAGCTACTCTACTAAGGGAGGTTACAGTAGTTGGTTCTACGAGGAGGGCACGTCATAACTGCTTATCTTTAAACAAACTAGACCTGATGATATTAACTTGTGCACCAGAGTCCATGAACACAAGAACAGGCACATTATGAATAGATGCTTGCACTAGAGGACCTATCGTTTTATTGGGAGTTATGTGCAAACAAAAAGGTGGGCTGTCATCGGAGAAGGCATGTTCCACTTCATCCCAAAATTCATCTACGTCAGAGACGTGTGAAGCAACATCAACAGTGGGATTGTCATTCTCAAGGCTGCTTAAAGCTTCAAAGGAATTGTGAACAGGGATGGTGTACTCGTTATCACCTACTGTCACCATGGGACGGGTTGACTGGGGCGCTCGGATTCCCCCGAATTGGAAGAATGAGGCTGGTTCTGGTTATTTTGAGAACCCCGACGTCTATTTCCTCTCCTGGCTCTGTGGTTGGAACGGCCATGGAAGGATCTAGAGTACTGGAGGTTATAGAGAGCATTTCACTCGGATGTGTCATGGCCATGAATTCTGAGATAAGTACAATAAAGCAAATTGGACTGGTACCCATCAGTATTTCGATGCCTCTTAGATCGACTATCAGGGCAATTTACTGCGATATGGCCACGGTAACCACAATTATAGCAGGTTCTTTGGCTATGGGTACTGTACATGCTACGAGTGCTACGGGAATGATAACTCTTGACGCTAGCTTTGGATGACGGTCGTGAGTGATTTCGATCGGGAGTTTTGGTGGTAGCACAAACAAGAGGAGGTACAGGATTAAACAAAGCGGTTGACATAGGCCCTCGATAGGGGAAGGTTCCCTCGGGACACAAAGTCATGCACATGGATAAGGGCTGCAAGCAGTCCCATTGAGGCAGTTAGTGGAGTTTAATTATACACATACATTGACGTTGGTGGTATTAACTGTTTAATAATGCCACATGCTGCTAATTTGGCAAACCCCTCAAGAGCTGGTTTATCATCGTCTTTAAGGTACTTGGATCTTTGACCTGCCTTAACAAATGAGGACATTAGGTTATTTAAACGAAGAGCAAACTCATCTAATGATTCCTCTGGCCTCGGAGCTGTACACACTAATTCCTTAAGGACAACAAAAGGATCAGTCACTCGTACTGGTTCAAGATAGTTACGGATTAATTGCTCATAATCTTGCCACTTGGTTAGATCCTGAAAGTCCTGCATACGGATCAAGTTGAAGACATGCGAGGCAGCTGGTGAACGAGCTAAACTCTCCTTTCCGATACTAATTATACAACTCTCTGATGGGGGACCATCTACTAAGGCATTTGCTCTGGCACGAACACCGGTAAACCACGCTTCCAGGTTGTCTGGATTCCCATTGAACAATGGCATAGCGTCATAAGGGTCACGACTAAAATTGCCAAGGCTCGAAGTCTGAGTGTGTCTATTATTTGATAAAGAATTACTCAAGTTTTCGACTGACGCATTATTGCTTGGACTAGCAGTGTGTGCTGAGGCATCGCTAAAGAAGACTTGAGACATGCTTGCAAAATGTGAAACGAGTTTAGAGAAACAAAACAAAAAAATTTAACTGAGGAACACACAACACAGTAAACTTAAATGGGAAGTAAATGCTAAACTATTCTGCATAAGTAAATAAAAATTGACAAGTCACACTGTAAGCAAGGAAAACTCACATGAAAATAAAAAAAAATTCTTGACTAGATAAGCAACACTTTGAAAATCAAGAGAAATTGTACTTTACTCAAATCAAATTTACTCAAATTTACTTTAAGGTGAATTAATGGCACAGTGAGTTGTCTTTACTCTCAATTCAATAAATTCAACAATAAATGATAAAATGTGATCAATAAATCTTGTGCAAAATTAAAACAAACTGGGAAAGCAATTCACTAAAAATAAAATAAAATGACACACAAAGAATAATATATTAAGCACAAAACAAGAAATGTAAAACTGAAATCACAGAATATTGCAGTGAAATAAACTGTAGCAATATTGCAAATAACAATTACTAATACCTGGAGGTTACCTGGAGGTTATTCCGGGGGTCAACGCCCCCGCGGTCCGGTCCATGACCAGGCCCCGAGATGGATCAGGGCCTGATCAACTAGGCTGTTACTGCTGGCCGCATGCAGTCCAACATACGAGCCACAGCCCGGCTGATCCGGCACTGACTTTAGGTATCTGTCCAGCTCTCTCTTGAAGGCAGCCAGGGGTTTATTGGCAATTCCCCTAATGCTTGGTGGGAGGCTGTTGAACAGTCTTGGGCCCCGGACACTTACGGTGTTTTCCCTTAGTGTACCAATGGCGCCCGTACTTTTAATTGGGGGCATTTTGCATCGCCTGCCCAGTCTTTTACTTTCGTGTGCAGATTTGGGACCATTTCTTCCAGGATTTTCCAAGTGTAGATTATGATATATCTCTCCCTCCTGCATTCCAACGAATACAAGTCAAGTGCTTCCAAGCATTTCCATTAGTTAAGGTGCTTGACAGAACTTATACGTGCAGTAAAGGATCTCTGTACGCTCTCTAGATCTGCGATTTCACCTGCTTTGAATGGAGATGTTAATGTACAGCAGTATTCCAGCCTAGAGAGAACAAATGATTTGAAAAGGATCATCATTGGCTTGGCATCTCTCGTTTTGAACATTCTCATTATCCATCCTATCATTTTCTTTGCACATGCGATCATGGCACTGTTGTGATCCATGAAAGTGAGATCCTCAGACATTACTACTCCCAGGTCCCTTACATTATTTTTCCACTCTATTGTATGGCCAGAGTCTGTAGTATACTCTGTTCTAGTTATTATCTCCTCCAGTTTTCCATAACGGAGTAGTTGGAATTTGTCCTCATTGAATATCATATTGTTTACCATTGCCCACTGGAAAACTTTGGAGGTTAACCACATCCTCAGCAGATGACAGCCTCATGCAGATCATAGTATCATCTGCAAAGGATGATATGGTGCTGTGATGTATATCTCTGTCTATGTCTGATATGAGGATGAAGAATAAGATGGGGGCGAGTACTGTGCCTTGTGGAACAGAGCTCTTCACTATGGCAGCCTCCGATTTAACTCTGTTGGCCACTACTCTTTGTGTTCGATTTGTTAGGAAGTTGAAGATCCATCTCCCCACTTTCCCAGTTATTCCTTTAGCACGTATTTTATGGGCTATTACGCCATGATCGCATTTGTCAAATGCTTTTGCAAAGTCTGTGTATATTACATCTGCATTCTGATTTTCTTCTAGTGCATCCAAGGCCATATCATAGTGATCCAGTAGTTGTGAGAGGCAGGAGCGACCTGCCCTGAACCCATGTTGCCCTGGATTGTGCAGATTTTGGGAATCCAGGTGATTTGCAATCCTGCTTCTTATCACTCTTTCAAAGATTTTTATGATGTGGGACGTCAGAGCTGTTGGTCTATAGTTCTTAGATAATGCTTTGCTGCCACCTTTATGGAGTGGGGCTATATCCGTTGTTTTAAGTGACTGGAATTTCACCCATGTCCAAGCTCCTCCTCCATAGTGTACTTAGGGCATGCGAGAGGGGTTTCTTGCAGTTCTTAATGAAAACAGAGTTCCACAAGTCTGGGCTGAGTGCATGGGCATGTTGTCAATGGCTTTTTCGAAATCTATTGGAGTTAGGGTAATGTCGGAAATCTGGCATACATTTATGGAGCTTTGAGGCTCATTCATGAAGAAATCATTTGGGTCGTCGATCCTCAGACTGATTAGTGGTTCACTAAACACAGAGTCATACTGGGATTTCAATATTTCACTCATTTCCTTGTCATCTGTGTAAGTCCCATCCTGTCCTGTGGTATTTGCCTTGTTTTTGGCATATGAAAAGAAATATTTTGAATTTCTTTCAATTTCACTAATAGCTTTAAGCTCCTCCTGTCTCTCCTGGTTCCTGTAAGAGTCATTTAACTTAAGTTCGATAGTTTCCACTTCCCTGGTCAGTGCCTCCTTTCATGTATCAGATATTCTAGCACTCCTGAGGAGCTCAGTGACTCTTCGTCTGTAGGAGCGTCTTTCTCTCTCCAGTTTACTCCTGCTCTTAAAAACTTCTGAAAGAAAAAAAATTAATGGCAGCACAATGTTACACAAGAATTATTGCAAAATGAGTCAATATTGCAATAATAAAAAAAAACACAAGAAAATACAGCTTACAAAAGCAACAAAAAAAAAATTATCAAGGAATGAACTGATTGAACACTTTAACTCTTAATTGCAGCTTAAGCAAACACTGGACAAGCAAAAGAATGATTTACTTTAAAAGAAGGCAAAAATTGCACTAAGAGTGAATTTGTTCAATGAAATATGAAAAATAATAGATGCAAAAACACAAAACAGGGAAAAGGTTTGAACACTTATAGTGATGCAGGAACAAAACACATCAATATATCCACAATACTATGAGAATTTTCTTGCAATGAAGCTTGTGGTGTGAAAAATTGGAAAATAATTGTCTTGCTTTAACAAAATAATGGCACTATTATCTGTGGAGATAAGACAAATTAGACACTGGCTAAATGAAAGGAATTAAGACAAGAATGTTCAACACACAGAAGAAAAAAAAATAGCAAATGAATGAAAACAAAAACAGCAAGAATACACAAATGCTGGGAGAAAAAAAATAACTGTGACAACACTGAGTTGTGATGCAGAATATAAGGTAACAAGTTACTGAATTACTTCACTGCATAAATTACTAGGCAAGGAACACAAGACTGTGAACACAAGGTAATTGTGAGGTGTAAACACAAGGTTATACTGCTTATATATTGCACACAACAAGGAAAAACATTAAAGTACTTACTTCAAGTATATATATAAAAAATAAACACAACACAACAGACATAAATAAAGCACGAAAATTAACACTGATGAAAGAGAAAAAAATATTGCAAACAAGATATAATGAACACTGATCAAGAGTCACTGAATGTCACTAAGAAATCAGTCAAGAAAATTGTCTCAACACTCGCAAATGTCTCTATATGATCACTGTAATGACGTTGGTGGAGAATGAGAGAGATGGTAGTGAAGGTAGGTAGAAGTTGGAGTCTGGTGGCTGGCGGCATTCACTGCTACCCACAACACGTTGACGGCTCGATGAATTTGCACTTAAATCAACGATGGACAAACACAGGAGGCTTTTACAATGGCGCACAGGGTCAAAGGAATACTCTTGTCTCTTGACCCTCTCTGTGGTCCATAAAATATGGTGGTAGAACCCGTGATAAGGGTAAAAAAAAAACAGTGGTAGTGGGCGAGGTGGGCTAGTGCTTGAGGCAGGGCGGCGAGACACCGCGTGGTGACTGGGTCTATGGGATGAAGGGCATAAGCCACTCTGGGGACACCTGCACTAGGCACGAAAATATTCTAAGCCGGGCTGGCTTAAAAACCCACAAAATACCACAACACCACAGGGATGATAAAGCACTCAGAACAGCCAGAACTAGAAGGACAAAGTGATGAAGAAGACTGTACCCATGTGGCTTGCTTGAGTACTGGGTTAGTCACCTGGGTTAGTTGCTGGCTGGCTTGGCTTAACCCTTCACACAGACTGGCTTGATAACTTGTAATGATGAGCACAGCAGGGGTGGAAAGCTGGCTTAGCAGGCAAGTGTGGTATGGTGTAGGGCTGGGCTGGACTCCCCCCCCCACAGACTGGCTTGGTGGCATGGCTTACTTTGCAAACCCAGGTCAACCCCTCGGAAGTAATGCAAATAAGCAAATGAAATGCTAATACACAGAGACTGACCAGTAAGTGAAGCAATAGGCTGGTGAAAGCTTGCTTGGGGTAGCTGGCTTGGGATTGTTGAGCGTCACCGTCTTGGCAGGCCTAGCGTCACAGGATGGCAACCGGCTCAGTAGAAATTTATCTCCAGAAATTGCTGTAATCGTCAGAATTACATCCCACCACTGCCACCATTTGTTGTGGGGGTTCGAAGGAGATAACGAAGGTTGAAGATAAACACATTTATTGGATGGTAACACTACATTGCAGAGTATGAGAAAAGGGAGCCCAACCTGCCGTGTGTTGCCTGGTAGACCTATGCGTGGACTGAGAGTGAGGTAGCACGTCCCACGCACTCATACCACATCCTGCGACGTCATACAAACAGTCACTAGGTCCAGCAAAGGGGTCGTGTATGTAAAACATGTGGATGGTACTATGATACACAGGTAAGATATACAACACATGTAGGGGATCAGCAACTATGCTGACACCTCCACTACATCACTTCCCAAACTATTCCACTTCCTGACTACTCTCTGGCTGAAGAAATACTTCCTAACATCCATGTGTTTCATCTGTGTCTTCAACTTCCAACTGTGTCCCCTTGTTGCTGTGTCCCATCTCTGGAACATCCTGTCTTTGTCCACCTTGTCAATTCCTCTCAGTATTTTGTATGTCGTTATCATGTTCTCCCTATCTCTCCTGTCCTCCAGTGTCGTCAGGTTGATTTCCCTTAACCTCTCTTCGTAGGACATACCTCTTAGCTCTGGGACTAGTCTTGTTGCAAACCTTTGCACTTTCTCTAGTTTCTTTACGTGCTTGGCTAGGTGTGGGTTCCAAACTGGTGCCGCATACTCCAATATGCGCCTAATGTACATAGTGTATAGGGTCCTGAACGATTCCTTATTAATATGTCGGAATGCTGTTCTGAGGTTTGCTAGGTGCCCATATGCTGCAGCAGTTATTTGGGTGATGTACGCTTCAGGAGATGTGCCTGGTGTTATACTCACCCCGAGATCTTTTTCCTTGAGCGAGGTTTGTAGTCTCTGGCCCCCTAGGCTGTACTCCGTCTGCGGTCTTCTTTGCCCCTCCCCAATCTTCATGACTTTGCACTTGGTGGGGTTGAACTCCAGGAGCCAATTGCTGGACCAGGTCTGCAGCCTGTCCAGATCCCTTTGTAGTTCTGCCTGGTCTTCGATCGAATGAATTCTTCTCATCAACTTCATGTCATCTGCAAACAGGAACACTTCGGAGTCTATTCCTTCCGTCATGTCGTTCACAAATACCAGAAATAGCACTGGTCCTAGGACTGACCCCTGTGGGACCCCGCTGGTCACAGGTGCCCACTCTGACACCTCGCCACGTACCATGACTCGCTGCTGTTTTCCTGACAAGTATTCCCTGATCCTTTGTAGTGCCTTCCCTGTTATCCCTGCCTGGTCCTCCAGTTTTTGCACTAATCTCTTGTGTGGAACTTTGTCAAACGCCTTCTTGCAGCCCAAGAAAATGCAATCAAAGTGTGTGTGTGTGTGTATGTGTGTGTGTTTTCAAAAATATGTACTCTCCTAAATGTGGTTGCAGGGGACGAGTCTCAGAGCCTGGCACTGCCTCATCAATGGTCGCAACTGAATTCACAGTCTTCTGGCTTTGAGAGCCTTATTGTTCCTCATGTTAAGACTATATGCATGGCTTCTACCTCTGCCACTCCACAGTCCTGGTCGTTCCATTTCCCGATCACTCTGAGGCTGAAGAAACACTTCTTAACATCCATGTAACTTGTCTTTTCAACTTCCAGCTGAACCGTCATCTTTCTGTTCTTACCTCTCGAACAAGCTTTCCCTGCGCACCCTATCAATTCCTATCTGTATTTGGTACGTTGCTATCACAAAAAAATAAATGGTTATAACTATGACGATAATTTTTAAAGGGGTGGACCGGTAAGCCAGTGGAAGGCCTCGGTCAGATGACGAAAAGCTCCAATTGCTGGTCTTCATCTAAGACCAGCGTCAGGAAACACTTGTCCTGTTTCCCGACGAACCTTAACTAACCTTGCTATCATGTTGCTCGTAGTCATTCTTCAACGTCATCAGGTTTAGCTTAAGAAGGCAACTGCAGTGAAATAAAATATATTTTTAGGTTGTGATTAATTTCGTCACTTATTGGAAAGAAAATATACTCTTGTGTGACTAAATGTTGTTGAATAAATCAAGTTGTCTATTATGGAACGTGAAAGTGCAGTCGACACTTGTTGATAAATTCAGCAAACACACGAGGAGAGAATGTCAATATTAGGATGTTAAACGGAGATCGAAATAGACAGTTACATTTTACATTGTGTTTTTTCCTTCATGTGGGTTTTCTCAGTTCCATGGTGTTAAATTTGGGTTAAAAATACACAAGACTTGGTGTAAAAATACACAAGACTTGGTATAAAAATACACGAGACTTGGTATAAAAATACACAAGACTTGGTATAAAAATACACGAGACTTGGTATAAAAATACACGAGACTTGGTATAAAAATACACAAGACTTGGTATAAAAATACACGAGACTTGGTATAAAAATACACAAGACTTGGTATAAAAATACACAAGACTTGGTATAAAAATACACAAGACTTGGTATAAAAATACACAAGACTTGGTATAAAAATACACAAGACTTGGTATAAAATACACGAGACTTGGTATAAAAATACACAAGACTTGGTATAAAAATACACAAGACTTGGTATAAAAATTCACGAGACTTGGTATAAAAATACACAAGACTTGGTATAAAAATACACGAGACTTGGTATAAAAATACACAAGACTTGGTATAAAAAATACACAAGACTTGGTATAAAAATACACAAGACTTGGTATAAAAATACACAAGACTTGGTATAAAAATACACAAGACTTGGTATAAAAATACACGAGACTTGGTATAAAAATACACGAGACTTGGTATAAAAATACACGAGACTTGGTATAAAAATACATGAGACTTGGTATAAAAATACACAAGACTTGGTATAAAAATACACAAGACTTGGTATAAAAATTCACGAGACTTGGTATAAAAATACACAAGACTTGGTATAAAAATACACAAGACTTGGTATAAAAATACACAAGACTTGGTATAAAAATACACAAGACTTGGTATAAAAATACACAAGACTTGGTATAAAAATACACAAGACTTGGTATAAAAATACACAAGACTTGGTATAAAAATACACAAGACTTGGTATAAAAATACACGAGACTTGGTATAAAAATACACAAGACTTGGTATAAAAATACACGAGACTTGGTATAAAAATACACTAGACTTGGTATAAAAATACACGAGACTTGGTATAAAAATACACTAGACTTGGTATAAAAATACACGAGACTTGGTATAAAAATACACAAGACTTGGTATAAAAATTCACGAGACTTGGTATAAAAATACACGAGACTTGGTATGAAGACAAGTTATAAACATTACCCTACACCTCTCCTGATTGTGTATATGCAGATTATGTTCTACCCAGGACAACTGTACGACGCTGTAAGAGTCATGTAAGAAACATTATCAGTATTATTATAACCAGTGAGGTGCACAAGCAAGAGGCTCTCACAACAAGAAGCACATTGTTGAAGGTGGTGATGGGTAGTGAACTAAACTCTTGTGGTGCTACTGTCGCGTTCCGTCTTGACGAGAAATTTCGTTGGTTCTATAAGCCTTCATCAGTGAGGTGGGATTTCTTTTATGGAAGGTGTCTTAATGCCTGTGAGGGCTCTTGATCCAATTAACTGTAGTTACCTTCTTTTTTGGGGGGATAAAACGTAGTTACCTACCTTTTTGAGCTTCATGTGGCCCCTATGTGTTTTGCGCCTCCTTATGATGATGACAATATATTATTAATAATAAAACTAATGATAATAATAATTACAATAATAATAATAATGAGGTGTTACTGTGCAAGTGTCTTTCAGATGTATATAGTGAAAATATTGACAAATATTTGTTGACAGATGCAGAATGCAGAAATGCCCTACAAAGCTGGATATGAAGAAGATGGTTTTCTAAGAAGCCTTAAAATTGAACCTGAAGAAATTGAATTTAAGGCAGATAAATGTACAAAGGTAATTGTGGAAGTCATTTTTCATGCAAATTTAAAAAAAAATGCACTATGTATATATAGTGTAAAGCACTATGTATATATAGTGTAATTGAGGGCCTCACTTACACTATGGTTGTCTCTCAGCTCTTGTGTCCTGTATACTTGAGTAGCTCGAAGTCCTACAACCTCAACAGTTCTCCTGCCTCTGTCCCTCTATGTCTGTGTCTTCTGGGGTCACCCCAGTTTCTAATTCTTTTGCAGTTTTATCCTCTGACACTCCTACCTCCGCACCACTTCCTCCTCCTCCTTCTTCATCTCACTCGCTTGCTTCTCAATCTACGCAATCTACGAAACCTCGCAGACCTGCACTTCTCATCCATCACCTGCAAAAAATATATCTCCCACATCGGAGCCTCGTTCTCACCCTCTTTCCAGCTCTCACACGAAGGTAGAGGTTTACCCTCCCCCTCGTGTAGTTCTTTCTTCTCCTGTTCTCCCCCCCTGTCTTCCTCCATAGTTGTCCTCCAGCCTCCTTCCTCTCCTGTTACACTGCAGGCCTCTTCTACACCAGCCGACGCATCTCTCCAGGTTCATACTCCCTGCCCCCCTCAGACCTCTTTGGTCACCTCTGTAGTTCCTTTGACCTTTCTTTGCAATGCTTCTCCTGTCTCTGACATCATGGCATCGTCAGCTTCCTTAACGATTGAGACGTTAGACACTATTTCCTGCTATATTGCAGAGATGACACCCCTGACGGACAACGGGACTCCCTCTACTCTTACTTCACAATCCTCGCAACAATCTATTCCTCCGCAACATTCACATTCTTCCTTGCTTACACGCTTACCATTACCACCACATGTTGACTTTAAGTATCCTAATAGTCCATAGGTTTTATCATTTCTTATTGTTGCCAACTTTATTTCTGTACATAATGTCTTTTTCACAATGGAATATTCGTGATCTTAGGGGCAATCGAGGAGAACTCCAAGTGTTGCTCTCCCAGTTGTCCCCAGTATGTGTTGGGTTGCAAGAACTCAAAATTCGTGCTGCTGTCATTCGCCCCATTTTGGGTTACATGCTATTATATTCTTAAGATCCTTTACCTGACGAATCACTTAATGAAAGCACGCTTCTTGTGTGCGTTGATATACAGTATCAGCAAGCTTTTATTCGTTCCCCACTGCATTATACTGCAGCTCGGATTTATTTACACAGATGGATTACAGTTTACTCTTTCTATCTTTCTACCTCTGGTGCATTCTGTCTCTCTGATATTGCGTTTTTAATTACTTCTCTACTGCCGCCCATCTTGCTGTTGGGTGACTTAACGCTCACCATCACCTGTGGGGAGGATCCCACTGTGACTCTCATGGTGATCAGTTGGAGACTTTTCTCACTTCTCTCCCTCTTCATATTTTAAATACAGGTGCTCCTACCTATTTTGACTCTCGCACTCAGTCTCTCTCCTTCATTGATCTTTCCGTCTGTTCCTCACGCACTGCACTTGATTTCATGTGGTCTGCTCTTCCAGATTTACATGATGGTGATCACTTTCCTATCCTCCTTACTTCTGCTACATATACCCGACCGTTTCGTAACCTTCGTTGGCAATTTGCCTGAGCAGATCAGGAGTTATACTCCCGTCCTACTATGTGTTGCAAGGACTCCCTTTCGTCGTCTGTTGATGAACTGGCGCACCAATTTTCGACCTTGGTCTTGTCTGTGGCAACTTGTTCTTTCCCCCAAACCTCAGGTAGACATTCTCAGACATGCGTACCTTGGTGGTCTCCTACGCACGCCCGCGAAGTGCATTTAAAACGTGCTGCATGGGGCCGTTATCGATACAACTGTACTGTGGACCGTCTGTTGGATTTTAAGCAGGCAAGGGCAGCTGCTTGCCGCGTCAACGCGATGCTAAATGCACTTGTTGGCAAGACTACGTGTCTTCCATTGCCTTGTCTTCCCCTATGTGCACGATATAGATTTCTCCTCCAATGTATTGGAGCCATATAATGTACCTTTTACTCTTCTAGAGTTGGAGTCCACGCTTTCCATGTGCCGGCCGTCGGCACCGGGACCTGACGATATCCACATCATTATGCTACACCATCTCCATTCTACAGCCCTTCCTGTTCTTTTACGTCTTTTCAATCTAATTTGGGAACGTGGGGTTCTCCCACAACACTGGAAATCGGCTATTGTACTACCATTTCGCAAACCTGGTGCCTCAGGGCTTGACGCTTCTCACTATTGTCCCATTTCCCTGACCAGTGTGGTCTGCAAGGTGAGGGAACAGTTGGTGAATAGACATCTGATGTGGTTCTTAGAGACACACAATAGCCTTTACTCTCGCCAACATGGCTTTCGCAAAGGCCATATTGGCCTTTGCAAAATACATATATTTGAAATGCCTTTGTTAGCAACCACTGTGTCCTAGTGGTCTTTTTCGATCTAGAGAAGGCATATGAGAAGGCATATACAATATTCCCCAAACTGGAGCCGTTTTGTGTGGTATTGACATTTTCGAATTCATCAACCCTTAATATACCCTTAATATACCCTTAATATACCCTTAATACGTTCAAATATCTTTGGCAACGAATTTTTGTTGTTGTTGTTGTTGACAAGTAAATAATAATAATAATAATAATTATTGGAATAATAATAACTGTGACATAGTGTATGCTCGCTTGCTAAGTCTAGAGTATAGTTGTATATTAAGTCCAGAGTATAGTTGTATATTAAGTCCAGAGTATAGTTGTATACTAAGTCTAGAGTATAGTTGTATACTAAGCCTAGAATATAGTTGTATACTAAGTCTAGAGTATAGTTGTATATTAAGCCTAGAGTATAGTTGTATACTAAGCCTAGAGTATAGTTGTATACTAAGCCTAGAGTATAGTTGTATATTAACAAGGGACAACAACACGTTTATTAACAAGGGTTAACTTCATGTATATTAACAAGGGTTAACAACTTGATGTATATCAACAAGAATCAACAACTTTAAGTCATTACTTTACTCTTCCTATGCAATTATGTAAATGTATAATTGATTATTTTTCAGATTTACGTCTGGCACACACAGACCAAGAAGAATGGACCTTCTCAAAGAACAATCTTACAATCCAAATACAATGGTACTAATCTAAGAATTTTGGAGAAAAAGATGATGATAGAATCGTAAGCTTGTATTTTAACTGTCTCGGAAAATATTTATATAATAATTTTATACATTATTTTTTATATAATAAAAAAATATATATTTTTTTTAGTTTGTTTCACCTATGAGGTCCGGGCCGGGAGAATCTCTAAAAAAAAAAATTCACCTGTGATCGCATTTTATTTCAAAATTTTAAGAAAATATATTTAATATACTTGTGTATACCTGGAGTTTACCTGGAGAGAGTTCCGGGGGTCAACGCCCCCGCGGCCCGGTCTGTGACCAGGCCTCCTGGTGGATCAGAGCCTGATCTACTAGGCTGTTGCTGCTGGCTGCACGCAAACCAACGTACGAGCCACAGCCCGGCTGATCCGGAACTGACTTTAGGTACTGGTCCAGTGCCAGCGAATAGCTGTGGTTGATATTGTGTTACAATAACAAAAAAAGGCACAATACCGTGTGACTTTGTAAATGGTCCAAGTCGGACCGAAACGTCGTCGTAAGCTCCTCTCTTCTATGTGCGAGTTATTTGTGTGTGTGTAGTATTATCAGGTGTTGTTAAAGTAGCCTTAAGTATAATCTGTTACCAACTGTACCAAAATTGCACACGAAAATCACTCCCTATGAAAGCAAAAGACTCGGCAGGAGATGCAACATTCCCCCGATGAAAAGCAGGCGTGCCACCAGTACACTGAGAGAGAACACATGAAGTGTTCAGGACCCAAGACTGTTCAACTGCCTCCCAGCATACATAGACCCCTGGCTGTCTTCAAGAAGGACTGGGTAGGTACCTAAAGTCAATACCTGACCAACCGGGCTATGGTTCATATGTCAGTTTGCTTACGGCCAGCAGTAACAGCTTGGTTGATCAGACCTTGATCCACCACGAGGCCTGCTCTCAGACCGAGCCGCGGAGGCATTGACCCCCTAAACCCTCTCCAGATAAACTCCAGGTAAACCCTTCGAATGGTATGTTAGTGACCCTGGAATGACCCTGAGCTCCAGTGGAGAGAGAATCCCGACTGGACGGTGTAAAAACTTACACAGGTGTATACTTAATATTACTGTATAACACTTACCAGTATGTGTAGACAGCTGTACACTGCACTGTCGTATCTTGAAGTGACCTGCTTACACAGATTATTCCACTATGCAAAACGGTACAATATAACTGTATGTTTCGGGACTGCGCAGTCTCTTTACGCTGCTAAGATACCTTGTGTTATGGTGGTTATCTAAAATATCCAACTGAGATACAGAATGCAGAGATTTTTGAAGTGATTAGCTAAGATCATGCCAAGTTCTCCCTAACATTTCATTAGAACTCTTCAGAAGAGTTGTTATGGGCCAAGTGATATGTTTTAATTTATCTACTTGCCCGAGGCCCTTCCATTATTGACTTTATTCATGCATAATTCATTTTCGTCCTGACCAATAAAATTATTGATTTCTGGGGTTTACTTTGTATCCTCAAGATACAAAGTGAACCCCAGCAGCAGTACTCAGTTTTTATCACAGTAAATAAACTCACCTGCGTTATATTCATGAGGGACAATGTTTTGCCTAACTCATTCCTCTATAAAACAAACCTTGTAAGTTTATCTTTGATTCCCTTACAACTTTAATATATTTGCTTTTAATTTTTCTTATTCCTTTTAAAGATTTCTCTCTTAAATTGAATACAGTGATCCAGAAAGTTTCTCTCTCCTATTTGGATTTGCCTGTAATTATCTCTTTTAGTTTTTTTTATCATTTGCAATTTGGGCAGATAATATAATAATTTAGGTTTCATATTGACAGCTATCTTCACCGCCCATCAGATTTCACTATAATCCTCATCAGGTTTCTCCGGTCTATACTACCCAGTTAATCCCACAGCCCAACAGTCAGTTACTTTTGCAGTGTTGTTATTATTAGGACAATTGCATGAGATTTTGAAACTATAGGATTTGTGATCACTTTTTACAAGTTCCTCATTACACACAAGTTTATTTATCAGCGAGTTCTTGTTTGCCAGAACTAAGTCAAATGGGTTATTTCAAATAGATGGTTCTATCAAAACCCATTTTAAAATGCAGCCCTGGACTATTTCTGTAAAGTTGATAGATTTTTGGTTTATTGTCAAATTGCTCCAGTCAGTTTGGATGAAGTTGAAATCGCATTTGTCGATCACCCTTGGTGGAGGTCGGACGTCAGCAACAGCCTCGCACCAGTTGGTAGCTCTGAGTGATTTTCGCAAGATGGCACAAGCCACAAGCAGGAGAATCAACACTGTTTGCGTTGAGGTCTTGAAAGGTTTAGTGCATAACTCGAATGCATCGATTCTGTTGCTTGCCATCTTGCGCGACACCTATGGAATCAACAATGAAGACCTGTATGGTGTTGCACTGAATGGCTCAACGAGGATTTTTGTGAAGTTTGTGACGGTGGCGATCTACGACAAGATGGTGGAGAAGTACCAGGAGGTGTGCAAGATTGTTAATTCAAGTTTGGAGGTATGGATGTGGGATGTATCCAAGTACTACACTTGGATAAAGTTAAGGAATGTGCCTTTTGAGGCGGATGAGGAGGATATACAAGCGGTGTTCGAAGTGTATGGCGTTATACATCTAGCAACAATGGGACGATGGAATGAGGGTATGTATGCTGGCATACGTAAGGGCACTTTTACCCTTAAGATGACTCTGCGAAGATCCATACCATCCTACGTGGTGTTGAGTGATTTCAGGACGCAGATATGTGTTACATATGCGAGACAGAGACGTACATGTAGACTGTGCAGTGCCCTAAACAATCAGTACCTGAGAATCGTGGTGCAGTGATGGGAGTGGAGAAGGATAATAAGGTGATGAATCAGACTCCAGGACAGAATTCTGAGGCTCGAAAGACATGGAGTGATATGGTGGAGGGTCATTTAGAGGAGTGTGTAACTTTACCGGAGGTTACACAGGTCATTAAGGTCATGAGAATGGAGGACGAGGCAGGTTCAGAGGAACTGGGTACCAGTGTGTTGCATGCAATAAATTCTGTATTACAAGTCTTACAGGATGACCATACTGAGCAAGGAAGTCGGCATAATGTAAAAGATGGAGAATCTGTGAATGGCAGAATATGTGAAGCAGGTAACGAGGGTAGCAGGCAAGAGATGTCACTGAGGGTATGTGAGACGGAGGTTGAGATGCACAAGGAGGAGGGTGTCGATGAGGACATGCTAATGACAGGTGAATCTCGTAGGAGAGAGGCTGGTACATCTGACAGTGATGATGTCTTAACACCGGCCCAGAAACCGGGTAAAAAACCATTGGTGGTAGTAGTGGGGGGAAGGGGCAGGGTAAAGGTGAGGCTAGAAAAGGGGATAGTGATAAGTATAGTGAGCAGAGGCATAAGGAAAAACAAGGTCTAAGGTCGAAAGGTAAGCCCCCTAATGGCCGACATAAAATGCAGATATTATTTTATTTATTTTTTATTATCACACCGGCCGATTCCCACCAAGGCAGGGTGGCCCGAAAAGGAAAAACTTTCACCATCATTCACTCCATCACTGTCTTGCCAGAAGGGTGCTTTACACTACAGTTTTTAAACTGCAACATTAACACCCCTCCTTCAGAGTGCAGGCACTGTACTTCCCATCTCCAGGACTCAAGTCCGGCCTGCCGGTTTCCCTGAATCCCTTCATAAATGTTACTTTGCTCACACTCCAACAGCACGTCAAGTATTAAAAACCATTTGTCTCCATTCACTCCTATCAAACACGCTCACGCATGCCTGCTGGAAGTCCAAGCCCCTCGCACACAAAACCTCCTTACCCCTCCCTCCAACCCTTCCTAGGCCGACCCCTACCCCGCCTTCCTTCCACTACAGACTGATACACTCTTGAAGTCATTCTGTTTCGCTCCATTCTCTCTACATGTCCGAACCACCTCAACAACCCTTCCTCAGCCCTCTGGACAACAGTTTTGGTAATCCCGCACCTCCTCCTAACTTCCAAACTACGAATTCTCTGCATTATATTCACACCACACATTGCCCTCAGACATGAATCTCCACTGCCTCCAGCCTTCTCCTCGCTGCAACATTCATCACCCACGCTTCCACACCCATATAAGAGCTTTGGTAAAACTATACTCTCATACATTCCCCTCTTTGCCTCCAAGGACAAAGTTCTTTGTCTCCACAGACTCCTAAGTGCACCACTCACTCTTTTTCCCTCATCAATTCTATGATTCACCTCATCTTTCATAGACCCATCCGCTGACACGTCCACTCCCAAATATCTGAATACGTTCACCTCCTCCATACTCTCTCCCTCCAATCTGATATTCAATCTTTCATCACCTAATCCTTTTGTTATCCTCATAACCTTACTCTTTCCTGTATTCACCTTTAATTTTCTTTTTTTGCACACCCTACCAAATTCATCCACCAATCTCTGCACTTCTCTTCAGAATCTCCCAAGAGCACAGTGTCATCAGCAAAGAGCAGCTGTGACAACTCCCACTTTGTGTGTGATTCTTTATCTTTTAACTCCACGCCTCTTGCCAAGACCCTCGCATTTACTTCTCTTACAACCCCATCTATAAATATATTAAACAACCACGGTGACATCACACATCCTTGTCTAAGGCCTACTTTTACTGGGAAAAAATTTCCCTCTTTCCTACATACTCTAACTTGAGCCTCACTATCCTCGTAAAAACTCTTCACTGCTTTCAGTAACCTACCTCCTACACCATACACTTGCAACATCTGCCACATTGCCCACCTATCCACCCTGTCATACGCCTTTTCCAAATCCATAAATGCCACAAAGACCTCTTTAGCCTTATCTAAATACTGTTCACTTATATGTTTCACTGTAAACACCTGGTCCACACACCCCCTACCTTTCCTAAAGCCTCCTTGTTCATCTGCTATCCTATTCTCCGTCTTACTCTTAATTCTTTCAATTATAACTCTACCATACACTTTACCAGGTACACTCAACAGACTTATCCCCCTATAATTTTTGCACTCTCTTTTATCCCCTTTGCCTTTATACAAAGGAACTATGCATGCTCTCTGCCAATCCCTAGGTACCTTACCCTCTTCCATACATTTATTAAATAATTGCACCAACCATTCCAAAACTATATCCCCACCTGCTTTTAACATTTCTATCTTTATCCCATCAATCCCGGCTGCTTACCCCCTTTCATTTACCTACTGCCTCACGAACTTCCCCACACTCACAACTGGCTCTTCCTCACTCCTACAAGATGTTATTCCTCCTTGCCCTATACACGAAATCACAGCTTCCCTATCTTCATCAACATTTAACAATTCCTCAAAATATCCTTCCATCTTCCCAATACCTCTAACTCTCCATTTAATAACTCTCCTCTCCTATTTTTAACTGACAAATCCATTTGTTCTCTAGGCTTTCTTAACTTGTTAATCTCACTCCAAAACTTTTTCTTATTTTCAACAAAATTTGTTGATAACATCTCACCCACTCTCTCATTTGCTCTCTTTTTACATTGCTTCACCACTCTCTTAACTTCTCTCTTTTTCTCCATATACTCTTCCCTCCTTGCATCACTTCTACTTTGTAAAAACTTCTCATATGCTAACTTTTTCTCCCTTACTACTCTCTTTACATCATCTTTCCCACCAATCGCTCCTCTTCCTCCTGCACCCACTTTCCTGTAACCACAAACTTCTGCTGAACACTCTAACACTACATTTTTAAACCTACCCCATACCTCTTCGACCCCATTGCCTATGCTCTCATTGCCCATCTATCCTCCAATAGCTGTTTATATCTTACCCTAACTGCCTCCTCTTTTATTTTTATAAACCTTCACCTCTCTCTTCCCTGATGCTTCTATTCTCCTTGTATCCCATCTACCTTTTACTCTCAGTGTAGCTACAACTAGAAAGTAGTGATCTGATATATCTGTGGCCCCTATATAAACATGTACATCCTGAAGTCTACTCAACAGTCTTTTATCTACCAATAATAATCCAACAAACTACTGTCATTTCGCCCTACATCATATCGTGTATACTTTTTATCCTCTTTTTCTTAAAATATGTATTACCTATAACTAAACCCTTTCTATACAAAGTTCAATCAAAGGGCTCCCATTATCATTTACACCTGGCACCCCAAACTTACCTACCACACCCTCTCTAAAAGTTTCTCCTACTTTAGCATTCAAGTCCCCCACCACAATTACTCTCTCACTTGGCTCAAAGGCTCCTATACATTCACTTAACATCTCCCAAAATCTCTCTCTCTCCTCTGCATTCCTCTCTTCTCCAGGTGCATACACGCTTATTATGACCCACTTCTCGCATCCAACCTTTACTTTATCACATAATTCTTGAATTTACACATTCATATTTCTCTTTTCTCCTTCCATAACTGATCATTTAACATTACTGCTACCCCTTCCTTTGCTCTAACTCTCTCAGATACTCCAGATTTAATCCCATTTATTTCCCCCCAACTGAAACTCTCCTACCCCCTTCAGCTTTGTTTCGCTTAGGGCCAGGACATCCAACTTCTTTTCATTCATAACATCAGCAATCATCTGTTTCTTGTCATCCGCACTACATCCACGCACATTTAAGCAACCCAGTTTTATAAAGTTTTTCTTCTTCTCTTTTTTAGTAATTGTATACAGGAGAAGGGGTTACTAGCCCATTGCTCCCGGCATTTTAGTCGCCTCATACGACACGCATGGCTTACGGAGGAAAGATTCTTTTCCACTTCCCCATGGACAATAGAAGAAATAAAAAAGAACAAGAGCTATTTATAAATAACAAAAAGGCACAATACCGTGACTGGAACGATACACAAATAACCCGCACATAAAAGACAGAAGCTTACGACGACGTTTCGGTCCGACTTGGACCATTGACAAAGTCTATTTAGAAAAAGGAGAAAAACCTAGATGTATGTATATATATATATGCATGTGCGTGTCTGTGAAGTGTGACCAAAGTGTAAGTAGGAGTAGCAAGATATCCCTGTTATCTTAGCGTGTTTATGAGACAGAAAAAGAAACCAGCAATCCTACCATCATGCAAAACAGTTACAGGTTTTTGTTTCACAGTCATCTGGCAGGACGGTAGTACTTCCCTGGGTGGTTGCTGTCACCAACCTACTGGTTTCATGAATTTTTGAGGATACAGCATCGAGGTTATATTTCTACAGGAGCATAATTATAAGTATGGACGAGAATTGTTAGTAGATGGGTATCATGTATTTGGAGGATATACGGTGAAGCATAAAGGGAGGTGCAGCTGTTTTAATATCACAGACCAGTCCTTTTTAAATCTTAACTTTGGGAAGAGGGGGGAATGGGAGAGTAGCAAGGGTGGACGGGACCTGGGGTGGAGAGAGGGTGCGTTTTGCGAGTGTTTATATTCCTTGATGTTGGTGAGGGGCTCTTGATTTAGGGAATTGGATCTGTGCTCCAGTTCCCCGAATTAAGCCTGAATGCCTTCCACATATCCCCCCCCCCAGGCGCTGTATAATCCTCCGGGTTTAGCGCTTCCCCCTTGATTATAATAATAATAATGCGAGTGTTTATATGGCGGTGGATAGTAATAGGCGCTAAAAGAGGAGTGTGTTAGGGGTACGTACTTTAATATATTATATGCAGGGGTTGGCTGTATATGCATTGTTAGGAAGGGATTGGAATAGTGTGATTCATAGGAAAGATGTTGAGCCGAGGGTGCAGGGTGTGTCTTAGGGGTTTTGAGGGAAGTTTTAGGGGGAGCAGGCTTGGTGGACGTAGTGGGGGGAAGGGGTGGAAGGTGGAGCACACACATGTGCGTGCGGGGTATGCGGCGTGATTGGACCGTATATACGTCTCATTGGGGATAATGGTTGTTAAAACAGAAGTTATTGATGTCGTGTTTTCATAGGGGGTGGTGGAAGACGTGGCGTGGGGGGATTACCGAGGCATTATCCGAGTTACTGGAAACTTAGTGTGAGTTTGGTAGAGGGGAAGGAGGATTGTGATAGTTTTGCTGAGTGGTGGACGCAAGCGTGATCTAATGGGAGAAGAGGGGGCGATATACTTGGATGGTGGGAGTAATCTAAGCCTGGAATACATGACTTTTATGTAAAGAAGGGTAGGGAGGTAAGTCAATGGAAATATGGGTTGCAGAGGTATCTGGAAGGGCAGTTGAAAAAGTGTTATGAGGGCAGTGGTGAGATATATCCCGTGGATGAGATAGGAGGAATAAAAACGAGATTGCATGAATTGCAGAATGAAAGGTTTGATGGTGAGAGTGAGGGGTGGTATGGAGGATGTTTTATGGGGGGATAAGCCATCGCAAGTGTTTTGCAGAGACTAAGACAACGGCAAAGGATATTGACCATGATGAAGTTGAATGTACATATGGATGTGGGAGGGTATGCAATTGGACAAAGGCTCAATACAATGGGAGGAATGAGTGGTTTTGCTGATGGGTCGTTACAGAATTATATGAGATGGCGAGTTAGAGTGAGGGAGAATCAGCTGATACCAGAGGAGGGGATTCAGAGAAATCTGGGGCCGAAGATTATTGAGGGACTTATTGAAGAAGAGGAAGTGTGGATGGCTTTAAAAGGTATGAGTGTAGGGAAAACACCTGGGATAGATGGGATACCGAATGATTTTTATTTGAAAAACTGGGAGTTTATGAAGGAATTCTTGTTGAAATTACTGAATGTGATGAAGGATACGGGGTGTATGAGTGTGACGCAAAGGACAGGGGTTGTCGTCCTGGTACCAAAGGGGGAGGTACAAAGTAGCATACAGGATTATAGGGCTTTATTTTTAATGTGTGAGGATTATAAATTGTTTGCTAAAGTTTTGGATAATAAGTTGCGTAGGGTTATAAGGAAGGTGATTGATGAGGGACAAAAGGGTGTGCCAGACAGGTCAATGTACAGTGGACATGGGAGGATCAAGGATTATATAGAAAAGCATAGGATGGGTGGGGGAGGGGTTCTTGTGTTGGACTGGAAGGCGGCCTATGATTGTGTAGAGAGTCTTTATGGATGATCATGTGGAGAATGCAATAAAGTTGGTAGAATTACCGACAATATGTTAAGTAAAAGGACACAAGTGCAACTAATGTCACATTAGTTGCACTTGTGTCCTTTTACTTTACATGTGGAGAATGGGTTTTGGGGAGAAGTTTGTGAAATGGACGGAGACACTATACAGAGGTGATAGGGTACGAGTGCAAATGAATGGAATGTTGGGGACGATGGTTAGTATGGATCTGGGTCTGAGGCAGGGTTGCCCATTGTTGCAGATACTGTTTTCATTCCTGCAAGATCCATTATATAGGATGTTAAATGTAAGGGTGGTAAGGAATAGGAGTGTGATGGGTAGAGTGGGTTATGTAGATGATACGACTGTCTTCGTGGGGGGAGAGGAGGGGTTATGGAGTGTTAGCAGGATCATAGATATGTTTAGTGGAGTGACAGGTTTGTGTGTTAATGGTATAAAGTTGAAATTCCTGGAGGTAGGAGCGTGGGTGGTGGTGGGGGGGGAAATGGAGACTAGGTATGGTTGGAAGGTGGTAGAGCAGGTAAAAATTGTGGAGGGGGATGAAACGGGGGCTAGGGAGGCTAATTCTGATAGGGTCGTGCAAGGCCCGTGACGTAGGTTGGGTGGTATACTAGTGAGCGGTTTGACTTTACTACAGAGGGTCATTGTGGTAAACACACTTATATATCCAAAATTGTGGCATGTGGCGGTGGCATACCCTTTGATGCCGGGAAATGTAAGGAGATTGCAACGGAAAGCAATGAGGTTTGTCTGGGGATATGGTTGCAGTAAACCGTAGTGACGAATTCGATAATGATGGGAGGTTTAGGGTTAATATATTTGCAGAACAGGTTGATGGGTATGTATGTGAAGAAATGTTATCTTAGATTGGGGGGAACGTGGAGCTAGGGTAGGGGCAGTGATGGCTGATGTGGGGCAGTGGTGGGGAGGTAGGGATTTACAGGTGTGCATGGGTATGTTGAGGTACTTATTACAGGTTAGAGATCAGAGTAGTGTGAAGTATAAAGGGGATATAAATAAGGTCTTGAGGATATCTCTCCAAAAGAGAACCTGCAGTAATGGATTTAAATTAGACAAGTTTAGATTTAGAAAGGATAAAGAAAAGTATTGGTTTGGAAATAGGGAAGTTGATGAGTGGAACAGTCTACCTAGTAGGGTTGCTGAAGCTAAAACGTTGGGTACTTTCAAATTTAGGTTGGACAAATACATGAGTGAGAGGGGTTGGATTTGAGTGGACTTGCACCTGAGTTAATAGAAATATCAAAGCTTATTGCTTGAGTAGAATTGAAAATTGAGTTGGGCAAATATTCTGTTAGTGGGATGGATTGTGAAGGACCTGTCTAGTATGGGCCAACAGGTCTGCTGTAGTGTTCCTCCTTTCTTATGTTCTTATATACAAAAGATGAGGTAATCAGTCCCTCAGCCTTGGAGTTGGTGTGGAGAGCACCGTAGTCGTGGAGATTCTGGAGCATCGAATCGAAGACGACGAGAGCTGTCGTAAGATGGGAAGGAAGAAGGATAAGGAAGGATGGAAATAACTGGAAAAGGATAGGAAGGAGGGGAAGAGGAGGAATCAAGGCAAGTGGCCCAACCACTTTGGGACATGTGGTACCGAAGTACTGGAGGCGTAGATGGAGAGGCTTGAATGATGTTACTTGGTGCAGGAGAGGATGGCGAAGCAGCAGCAGGAGCTGAGTGTCAGTAGGCAGCAGGCAGGATGAGTTATTTATTCTTTAATGCGGTTATCAATGCTTGGAATTTTGTTCTAGAGAGTTGTGTCACACATATAGGAGAGCTGTAGAAGAGTTGGTTGGTTTGGAGTTGGTGGGTTATCTGGTTGACGGTAGGGTATGGCTTTTCGTCAGAAGTGTACACTGCAGTGTTGTCTTGGAGATGTTGGATGAGTTCTAGGCGAGTCATTGGGCTGGGGTATTGCTTCGTGGTGTAGAATGCGAGTCCTTTGTGTTTAACCCATAGTGTTCCAGGTAATCGACGTGAGCGAGGTGGAGAAGGCGGTGGTAGAGTTGACGAAGGTGGTGTTGATTCGTTGTCATCTTCAATAGACGAATAGGAAGATGGTTCTGGTGGCAAGGTTTCTGATTGGTTGGCTGGCGTTGGAGTCGGTTTCTCATTGGTGGAGGAAGGTGGAGGCACGTGAGGCATTGAGGGCTCTGATTGGTTCTTGGCAGTGGCGGTGGCTGGAGGAGGTGGTGGTCTCTCATTGGTGGATTGCGAAGTAGAGCAGGTGGCTTCTGCAGAAATTAAATCTTGCAAGTCATCTGGTGCCTCGAAACTGACGATTTTTTGCGATAATCTTCAAAACATCAGCTGAAGCAGGACTAGCTGGGAATTAGGTAAGACACATATGCAACAGTTAGGTATCTTTATTTCGAAACGTTTCGCCTACACAGTAGGCTTCTTCAGTCGAGTACAGAAAAGTTGATAGAAGCAGAAGAGACTTGAAGACGATGTAATCAGTCCATCACCCTTAAAGCTTTGAGGTGGTCAAAGTCTGAGAGACTGACCACCTCAAAACTTTAAGGGTGATGGACTGATTACATCGTCTTCAAGTCTCTTCTGCTTCTATCAACTTTTCTGTACTCGACTGAAGAAGCCTACTGTGTAGGCGAAACGTTTCGAAATAAAGATACCTAACTGTTTCATATGTGTCTTACCTAACAACCTGTCGGTATTTTATACCATTTCAATGTTCACTAGCTGGGAAGTTGAATGATGGCAGATTGTTGAGAGCAAGAATATCATTCATAGTTGTATTAAAACAACCCGGGTTAGCTGCATTTTGCATGTGTGAATACATCAGGCAGTAGTAGAATTTTGTGGAAATATCGTCTGGTAGAGGAGAGGCTGTGAGTGGTGGAGGTTGCTGAGTGGCTTGTAGAATCTTGTTGGTGGTCTTCTGAAGCTTAGCTATAGCAGCATAAGGAGAATTTCCTATAGACTTCTTAGTTTCTTCTTTCAGTTTCTTAGAGAGGATATCCTTGCGTACTGGACATTTGGCTGCAAGAGTATGGTGGTCACTCTTACAGTTGATGCAGGTGAGAGCAGCAGTGGAAGTGCAGGAGCGAAAGTCGTGATCTGCAGACCCACAGTGGAACATATCTTCTTGTTCTTCACGTGTCATTCAGCAGTAGAGTGACTGTACGAGTAACATGTCCAACAAGGTGTTATGTACGTGAATCGTTCAGGCTCAATCTGTCGAGGGTTGATGTAGTAGTAAGAGGTGGCCAGGCCATCAAACAGTGCTCTGGTTGCCATGGTAACGTCAAGAAACGTGACCTTGAGCATCGAGGAAGCGTTGGGGATCTTTACAACAGAGTCAATCTTGGCCCAAGTGTTGAGGTCTTCAAGTGATGATGTAATTTCCTCGATGGACATGTTCGTGATTAGCCTGTCAAGGCGTTTCATGAACACACAGCGTTTTGCACGCATGTATGGTGACGTGGAGATGGTAAAACCGCGGTCATCTAATGTCTTCATGGCTGTAGGTGTAAGTGCTTTGTCAGCTTCAGCATCATCGAGAAAGGTGACGATGAAAGCTTCTTTCAGTGAAGTAATCTTGGAGAATTTGGCGTGAAGACAAGTGTTGAGTGAGGTTGCAAGCTCGAACTTCGTGGCGTCGTCGACGACAGCAGACTTGGGCTTAATTCTCACACGATGAGACATCGTGGAGATGGTATGGGTTCCCCTCCCCAACGGGGATCGTAGGAAGACTGAACAAGTAAGGAGAGCTGCTATAACCAGCCGTGGCGAGAGTCAGAAGCAGAATCGTGTGTCTCATTCTGGAGCAGAGGCAAGGATACTGGCGCTTATATACTAATCGTCAGGTGGACAGGGACGGGTAGCAGACGAGGGCATAGTCACTGGTAGGCGGGATTCCCTAGTGGAAGTAAGTCATACCCAAATGGATGGGTAAGTTGTAGTAGTAGTGTAGTAGCCGTGAAGAAAGTCATGTAGATGTCCTCTGAACCAAGATTCCATGATGGTGCAGTGTCTGACAAGTTGTACAAGAATGACCTACTTCCACTGATTAATCCCGCCTACCAGTGACTATGCCCTCATCTGCTACACGTCCTCTTTCCACCTGACGATTAGTATATAAGCGCCAGTCTCCTTGCCTCTGCTCCAGAATCTACACGACTACGGTGCTCTTCACACCAACTCCAAAGCTGAGGAACTGATTACCTTAAATCTGTATATAGTTTTACTGTCTTCAGATTATGTCCTAGAATCTGTATTGATAAAGCCACTGGATGGCGAAACGTCTACAATAAAGAAACCCAGATGTTGCACATGTGTCTAAATCTTCATCGTGTCGGTATTGTACACCATTCTTCTACAACATAAATTCTGTCACAGCCTCCACAGGGTATAGTGTAGACCCCTGCATTGACTGGTTCATGGTGCTTAGATTTTGTCCTGGTTAGATCCTTTACTGAAGTGCTGGAAGCGATAGCGACTCTGGTGTCAGCTTGTGCAAGTACTTTAGAAACGTTCAGTGCAACCTGGCTGTTGGGAAGAATTTTTTTTATATATTTTATTTAAAACATGACATTACAAAAATATAATATATAAAACTCATGTAGGGCTATAACATTAACACAGTCCTACCTACAGATAACATTACACACCACACTTACAACTCCGTGTGGGTACAACCCCCCCCCCTCTCTCTGTTCCCTCATCCAATCACTTAAACCAAACCTGTTGGAGCTACCCAACAGAATTACATAATATGAACAACACTTATCTACACATCCCTCGAAATGGTCCGTAATCTGTACCCTCAGATACATCCATTTTCTTCCCACATTGATGATGTAGTCGACCACTACAGACCATGCAACTCATTGCACTGAACATATTACACACAGGCATATTACCCCCCCCCCCGTGGTTATCCAACCACAGGGGGGTTATACAACCTAACAACCTACTACAAACAATGGATGCTACCTAATCTAATTTCACATATCATTTACCTGCCAACTATGATGTCTCAACCTTAACATTGATAAGGTTGCAAAGAAACACTGACTTAAAAACAGGTAATTTACGTGATTACAAGAAATACACATCTTGTATTGCAGAGTACTCAGCACCAGTAAGCAAACATATTTATTAACAAACAGATAAAACATTTATACCTATGTTAACATTATCTCTTCACAGTTTTTTTATATACATTTACATTATACATGGATGTCAATATACATCAACAAAACCAATCAACATATACAACAAATTTAATTACCACTCACCTATACACAATTCATAAACGCTACATACCCTGTATACCCCCAACAATCCAGTTAATCTACTCCAGCACACTTCCACCATATGCGAAGTTTTATACTAACAGTCAAAAGGTAAAAAAACTTCACATACCATTAAACCCTATGCTCCCCCCTCCCCTAAAAGGTACCTTACTAAATCATACTTATTTGCACATTATTATTATAATCAAGGGGAAGCGCTAAACCCGTAGGATTATACAGCGCCTGGGAGGGATGTGGAAGGCATTCAGGCTTAATTCGGGGAACTGGAGCACAGATCCAATTCCCTAAATCAAGAGCCCCTCACCAACATCAAGGAACCTTCCCTGAGGGGACTTACTTGCACAGCAAATGAAAGGTACCTCCCCCCCCCCCTCAACAGAAACCACCCATCAAAACCTATAAATCGGTGCACATACTATAAGACCTCCAGAACTAGTTACTCTTAGTAACATTTATGACAACATTACCTTAATTACAAAAGGTAACTTGCCCTAATTTTAAAAAATGGGCCAACCACCCAACAACCCTTTATTAACTGCCTACCATATAGCGGTAGTGATAACAAGACACCGCTACTCAAACTTCTAAACAACTCTGCTCCAGCTAAATGTGTATCAAAATATGTATTTACACAAATTAATACATGTTTATAATGCCATACGAAATACACTTAAATTAAAAAAAGAAAAAAAATACAAAGAGGATACATACGACAAACATGTACTTCATAAATCAAACTTCCCTTACCTGGAGATTACCTGGAGAGAGTTCCGGGGGCCAACGTCCCCGCGGCCCAGTCTGTGACCAGGCCTCCTTAGGTCAGTGTCCCAGGATGCGACCCACACCAGTCGACTAACACCCAAGTACCCATTTTACTGATGGGGAACATAGACAACAGGTGGAAAGAAACACGTCCAATGTTTCTACTCTGGCTGGGAATCGAACCCAGGCCCTCACCGTGTGAAGCGAGAGCGTTAACCACATACATTGTCACACAACCTATAACCTATAGTCTTAACCAGGCCTCTGAAACAATATATGCAAGGCCATATGTACCATAATACAATCTCGCAATATATGGATACATTACCGCGTTGCACAATGCAACTAAATACACTTGCCGCCAACCCGATATACAAATCTTGTGCCATACAGTCTGCGTCCTACAAAAAGGGTTATCCCAAACTTTGTGTCACCGCATACCAACAGACATATGTCATGCCGTGGGAACACCAGATTATACTTTCTTTGTATAGAACCTTTGAATACACTTCCACAAGAACGTTCATTCATTCCCAAACACACAAAAACTGTGTGATGTACCCTCACACACACCTTATACACACACAATAATGTATTGCAACAAAACACTACGTACATATTTTAACCAAATCCGTCTAAAAACAAAGTAGAAAAACATGTTTATACCACACCCACACACACACACCACACACACCACACACACCACACACACCACACACACCACACACACCACCCACACCACCCACACCACACACACCACACACACCACCCACACCACACACACCACACACACCACACACACCACCCACACCACACAACCACAAATAAAGTATATTTGTTTATTACAAAAACATACCTCACTCGCTAACACCCAACCACACTTCCACACTCAAGAAACTAGCCCGCCACTACCCCTTACTTTAAACTTAAATCTCTTAAATCCTTCAACCGAAATCTACGATAACCCTCAGTAAATGCTGTCTCCAATCTTCCCCTATAAAGATCCCTATTGCGACACTTGGTTCTATATATTGTAGCCCCTAACACTTTTATCCTTTCCTCCACACCCACCTCCCTCTTGGCCCAAGGTGTATAAATAAAATCAGTAACCACATACGCAACCGCATTCACCACCTGCTGACTCCACCCACCTATATCTAAACACCCTCAACACCTGTAACCCTTCCCCACCCACTAACCTAACTACCCTACTTAACTATACCCTCACATCTTCTAAACAATTACAAAAGTACACCGCATGAAAAATAGTCTCCGAACATCCACACGCCTTGCTCTCCCCACCCTCCCTTAGTCTCCTATTAAATAACACAACCCCAGACGGCAAAATCCCATGTAAAAACCTAAACATAACCTCCCTAACACCTGGTATTACACACAAATGCTGAAGACATTTCCATATATTCCCCCACGCATACATAGGATATGCCTCCTCAACTGCTGCCACCGCAGACCCACCCCCCCCACCCTCTCAAGAACCCTCAATTTAAGGCTATCTGGATCCCTCACCGTCAGTAAAACCCGCAACAGAGCTTCTCCAAAAGCTAAATCCTTACCCCTCCACCACCGTTGCATATCCTTATGCAGTCTTTCAAGCCCTCCTCGCCCCCTCCATCAAGTAACCCCGTTTTAAAAATACACTCAACATACGCTTTTCAAGAGGTAATAGCCCCAGCCCCCCCTGGCTAATGGGAAGTGACACCACCCCTCTACTTAGCCAGTCATAACCCGATCCCCATATAAATCTGAAAACCCCGTGTTACAACCTTTGCACCTCACACCGTCTCAACGGATATATTGCCACCACGTGCCATAATTTGCTATACAACATGACATTCGTGACTATAACCCTCTGATGCAACGTTAGCTGCGCTGCCCTCAAACCTCCCAATCTTTTCAAAACCCCATCCATGGTGTGCCTCAAATTTGCCTCTTGTGCATCCCTATCATTCTTCACGTACACAATCCCACATATCAATACCTGATCCACCACACTCCAACTGCCCTCTACAGTCCCACCATTATGTATGCTATCCCCTAGATCCATATGCTACTTGGACTTTACAACATTAATTTTCATCCCCGTAGCCTCACCAAACACGTCTACCACCCTACCTACCTTATGTAAATCCCTCTCATCCCTCACAGAGGGCATCCCTGTCACAAAACCCTTCCCATCTGTATGCTAACACCTAGTCTTCCATTAACCTGTACTCTCATAACTGCACCCAGATACAAAGTTTTCGTCCAAGAAATAATTTCCCTCCCAAAACCAAGCCAACACATGAAACTCCACAATGCGTCCCTCTCTACACTATCGCAAGCCACTCTCCAATCCAATGCCAAAACACCCCCACTCCCAACTCCCCTCGCTTCTCTATAAAACTCCTAATAACTCCATGCTCTTCATACATTGACCTACCCAGTATTCCATATTGTCCTCTATCAATTACTTTACCTAACACCTTTTTGATTCTATTCCCCAATATCCTTGCAAATAACTTACAATCACCGCACATAAGCGATATTGCTCGGTAACCCTCCACCATGGTCTGTCCACCCTTCGGAACTAATACAACAACAGCAGTCCTCTGTTGCTCACCCATTTCCCCCTCATCCTTCATTACATTGAACAACCAACTAAAAATCTTCTCAAAACTTCCCAATTCCTAACATAGAAATCATTAGGCAACCCGTCTACACCCGGCGCCTTACCTAAACTTGCACTGGCTGAAGCTTGCCATATCTCCTCTTCCGTGAGCTGACCTTCCAATGTCTCCCTGTCTGTACCATCAAGCTCACATTGCACAAAACCTCCCATTTCCTGTAAATCAGCATTTCGTATACCCATATGGTGTGTATATGACCTAAACCATGCATCTACATATGCACTCATACCCTCAGTCGACACTAATACCTGCCCCTCCCTATACCCTTCCATCCCCACATGAACATTTAATCTCATCATCTCCATAGCCGCTCTTCTCTTATGGTGTCCTCTCAACACACATGCAGAAGGCCTATCACCCCATAACACCTCATCCATCCCAGCCAAAACTCGTGCACCATCGAATCTTTCATTTTGCAAATCCTTAATACGCTCCCTTAATCCCTCAATCTCTCCCACTGGATAACTAACACTCCCACACTCATAGCCAGCTCTCAACTACTCCTCAAGATAAGATTGATACCCATACTTTTAACCTATTATAATCCCTCCCACTACGTACATAAAAATCCTTAATACTTAATTTTGCCACCGAGTCCCACCAACTAACCAGATCACCATTCCCAGGCGCCTCCGCCTGCAACCCCATCCAGAATTGCGTAAATGACTGTCTAGACTCTTCCTGCAACAACTTTACATTTAACTTCCAATACCCCGTACACCTTCTTGGTAACCCCTCCCAACCTATATCCACCAAAATGCCCCTATGATCAGAAAATACCACGTCCATCACCCTCACACTATGTATCACCACTGTTCTAGGGACGTACAAACGATCGAGCCTAGCAGCATACCCATGCCTAATAAATGTATGCTCCACCGCCCCCCTCCACAAATATCGATCAAACCCACCCCGGATAACAATTCTCTCAATATTCCCATACAATGCCCTGCCCCCCTCGGTTCAACATCCTTATGCCTTATCACACAATTCCAATCACCTCCTATCACGGCTACCCCCGGCAACCCACACAAGTAATATACCAGAGCATCCCTCACAAATTTATTCTTAACACGTACATCACCCTCTGCCCGGCCATACACACACGCCAACGTCATCTGTACCTGACCCCATAACCCATCCACACGAATCACCCTCCCCTCCCCCCCTTCACAACGCCTGACAACCAACGGGCTAGTTTCCTTTACCAAAAGAGCCACACCTCCTTTCAATCTGACTGCATGCTCAACATACACATTATATCCATCCACCTTCAACTCATATAATTGTGTTCATGCAAGAACACGGCGTCAACACCATGACGCACCAAATACTCCCTAAACCACTCACACTTTCTCTGCAACCTCAAACCATTGATGTTCAAAGTCAAGCACTTAAAACCGACAAAGGGGGTTTCCCTCTTGACACTACCAATTTGTCACTTGATCGTCTCATTGCACCCCTATCCCTCATCCCCCTTTTTGTGCACCCTTACCCAACCCCTGTCCCTGAGTGCATCTTGAACCACTCTGAATGGCATCCGCCCATTTTTTCTTCCCAGGACATTGTGTGGGCGTAAGCACTTCGTCTAAATCATAAATCACTGCTGCGTGCTTTCGCGTCATACCCTCAACCTGCATCTTGTCATCCTGTTCATCACCATTATGAACCTCTACCTCCACCGTTCTCACAGACAGGGCATCTTTGTCACACACCATAGGACGAACTACCTTCGCCCCGCCCTCCTCTACAGCAGACCCAAGATCCAGGTCAGTACCATCGTTTTAAAAGGGCTCTTGTTGCCCATAATTTCCCCAAACGTCGATATTATCGATTCTTCCTCCTCGCTGTCACTCACTTCCGCGATGATCTTCTCCAGCGCTTGAACAACATCCAAGGAAGGGGAGTCCCCCCCCCCACTTGTAGCACCTGCCCTCTCCTTCTCCTCCCTCTCAACCTCCTCACTCCATGACACACTCAGCGATCTGCGAAGGCAGTGTCGAATACTGATCTTGATCCACTCTCCTCTCCTCGTTGTTGCTGGTCCTTGTCTTCACGTCCTCTACCACATTGCGCAGCCAGGTGGTCATACGACCCGCACAAACAACAGGTGCATCGCTGCCCTGCGTATGTCACAAATACCTGAGTTCTAAATTTTTCCATCACAGCACACGAAGGTATCGGATGTCAGAGCATCATCTTCACAGAGTATGTACCCTCAGGTATCCCCATATACGGACCAGCTGACCACCTTCCTGCAGTGACCGTGTGTATCGTCCCGTATTTACTCATGGCGAACCGTATGTCAGATGCATCTGCCTCGAATGGCACATTCCTGATCTTCACCCAAGTGTAATAGCTTGATACATCATGCATCCTCACTGTCACGGCATGATTCACAGGTATGGCCACTTCCTGGAACTTATTCACCACAGTCTCGTATACACTCGCCGAGCTGAGTTTTACAAATATTCTCTTTGTACCATTCAATGCGAGTCCACAGATCTCCTCATTAGCTATGCCGTAGGTTTCTCTGATTATTGCTGGTAGAAGTTTTTTTATATTTTAATTAAAACAGTGTATACAATATACATAAATAGTTACGTATATAAATATGATATATATATATATATATATATATATATATATATATATATATATATATATATATATATATATATATATATATATATATATATATATATATATATATATATATAAAGAGTCAATATCAGTGGGTGTGTTGCGGTCCACTAAGTAACATTATCAGTGGGTGTGTTCCGGTCCACTAAGTAGCATTATCAGTGGGTGTGTTCCGGTCCACTAAGTAACATTATCAGTGGGTGTGTTCCGGTCCACTAAGTAACATTATCAGTGGGTGTGTTCCGGTCCACTAAGTAACACTATCAGTGGGTGTGTTCCGGTCCACTAAGTAACATTATCAGTGGGTGTGTTGCGGTCCACTAAGTAACACTATCAGTGGGAGTGTTCCGGTCCACTAAGTAACACTATTC
This sequence comes from Cherax quadricarinatus, assembly GCF_026875155.1. Taxonomy (NCBI): domain Eukaryota; kingdom Metazoa; phylum Arthropoda; class Malacostraca; order Decapoda; family Parastacidae; genus Cherax; species Cherax quadricarinatus. The sequence goes on from NC_069479.1 coordinate 3,217,874, forward strand.
ATAAAGGCTCTGATATACACATAACTACATAACTAACACACTACTGCAAAATACACAGTGCTTCCATCACTGTTTTTTTTATAATGTAAAATGACACAAAGCAGCTTAAGATGCTAGTGACTTCCCCCCCCCCCCCAACATTTACATTATTGTTATTATTATACTCAAAAAGTTGCGCTAAACCACAATGGTGAACACATACTTTAACAGTTTTATATGCTCCATACATTATCATTTTAGTTTAAAACATTGCAATACATTAATAAATATAAGAACCTTACCAGGTCCTCCACAGAATAAGTGAATTTTCATATTTGCAATAAACTTACACATTTATCTTTGATCTGACACAAAATATCCCTCAATCTATGCTTTTTATCCTTTTACTAAATACAAGATTACACAAAAATATGCTTTTTATCATTCAAAATATATTACTATATACTTATCATGAAATTTACTTAAGAATTAATACAAATATTAACTTCTATGTACATTGTACAAACATGTAATTACATATGATTATGATTCCATCGTAATGACTTGCATACTTCCCTCCTTTTCCACAGTGCAAATAATTAAATGACACGAGCACTAGACTCCACAACATCTTAAAACTATTCAAAGAACTTATAAAATACTATCAACAATTACACTTTGACAAAATATAGATAATTACACAACTTTACAACAGTGAAGAATGTCAACTAATATGATAACTGTACACTGGATATTGAAACACACCTTTGTATTACATATACCCAGAATTTATATTATTAAAAACGTATTATCATGCTCAACAAGATCTAGTTTAAGCTACGTCAAACATTAAAAAAAAAAAACATCCAGGCCCAAGACGCCTCAGAAAGCCTCTGCCATCCCCTGTCACTACATAACCTCACTCTCCCTATTCATACTCACACCCATACCTAAAGTCATTAAATCAAAACCCCAGGCTGTTAACCGTATGTCTCCAGTTCACCCCCCACTATGCCCCCCTCATGCTTAAAGACTGCACACCCACATACTCCACTACCACACACTCTTTCCACATTCCACTCTCCACGGGTCTCAAAACAAAAACAAAAGTGCCAGTTTAGGGAAAACAACCCATTCCAGCTCTAACCTACACCCAACCCTATCATTACACCTACCATCAGATTATGATAACCCAAAGGAAGCTTATTTACCCACACCCTCCCATATAGTAGCCTATTCCTGCAAACCATACGATACACACTCGCCACAAGCGCCCGCACCCTGCAATCACCCCCACCTCCTGCATACCCCAAGACACATACAAAAAATCTGCCACCACATACATCACTGTCCTTGGAAACCCTGCCCACATCAAAATGCAAAGCCCTCAAAGTTGAAATGTTTCTCCTCCTCCCCGCCACTATACCTAGGACCCTCGCTAACCATCTCCTTACAACCCCCAAGTTTTCGCAAAAATATACAGCATAAAAAGCCGTCTCCCCCTCCCCACAATGCAAACAAGTGCCAGCACCTACATAACCCATTCAATATAGCACTGACCTTGAAGCTAGAATTCCCATAAAGAACCTATATACCACTTCATGAACCCTCGGCTTTAATCTAATCTTCCGATAGTCTTCCCAAATACCCCTCCAATCATACATTGGGTATGTAGCTACTCCCTGTATCACCTCACCCTGCCTCCCTGTCCTCCCAAGCCTACTTACCCTTACTTTTCTTGCATCCCGTATTGTCAACAAATTACACACCATATCTTCACACACCAATAACGCCTTCCCCTTCCACCATTTCCTCACATCCTCCATGACCTCTCCCACCCTTATACCCCTCTCCCCTCCCGCCCTCAGGTACCGCTGCTTCACATACACTGACTTCATGCATGTGTCCAAAGGTATAAGACCCAGCCCACCCTGCCGCATGCCCATCATCACCACCTCCTTCCATAGCCATGGCCTCCCATAAACCCATGCATACCTCAAAACCCCCCTCTCCAGTTCCTGAATATCACACGACCTCAGGGGATATACTTCTGCCACTCCCCACACTTTACACAATTGTGTTTACTACCACCCCCCTCTGCTGCAATGTTACATCCCCGGCCCTCCACCCTCGCATCCTACCTATCGCTCTACTCCCAACCTCCTTTGAATTTATTCCCTGCACCTCCCCAGCATCCGCCATGTACACAACCCCGCAGATCTTAATTCTATCCACTATGTTCCACCCATACAGTTCCCCCCCCCCACCCACGTACCTACTTCCAATAACTTAGACTTTGCTCCGTTAACCCTCATCCCGGTCGCCCCACCAAAAATCTCTATTATACGTCCCATATTCCCCAATCCTATTTTCCCTCCCACCAAAACTGTGGTGTCATCCACATACCCCACTATTTCACATCTGCCAGGACCCTCCTCTCCCCGTTCCCACACTCCTTTCTCTAAAAGCCTATAAAATGGGTCCTGCATGCATGCAAAGAGGATTTGAGACAAGGGACAACCCTGCCGCAAACCCTTCCCCAACTGCACCGGCAACCCTAACTTCCCATTAACCTGTACTCTGACCCTCGCAGGCATATACAAAGTAGTCACCCACCGCACAATCTCATCCCCAAAACCCTGTTTTTGTAAAATACTCCACAACATACGTCTATCTACACAGTCATAAGCCTGCTTCCAATCAATCCCCAAGATCGACCCCCCCCCCTTGTCTACCTTCCACGAAATCCCTAATTCTCCCATGCTCCTCATGCATACTTCGACCTGGAATCCTACACTGTCCTCTATGTATAACACAGTAAAGCACCATTTTCATGCGATTACCTAAAACCTTCACAAAACTTTATTATCAGTGCACATAAGGGAGATCGCCCTATTGGCACCCAGGGTCCTCCCCCCCTCCTTTATAAACCAAAACAACTACCCCTGTGCCCTGCGATTCCTCCAACACTCCCCTTTCCTTCATACAGTTAAGCAACAAGGCCAGACATTCCTTCATACAATCCAAATGTGTAATATAGAAATCGTTAGGAATTTCATCAATCCCCAGCGCTTTTCCCCTACTCAAGCTCATTACCGCCTCCCCCACCTCCTCCTTGCTGATCCTACCCTCTATCACCGCTCTCTCCTCCTCCCCTAAAATACCCCGAATTCCTTCCCCTATAACCTCTCCCTCCCTCCCTCCACCCTCCCCTTGCCTAAAATTCTCCCTAAACCAATAACCAGAGTGATTACTCTGGTACTAAGTACCTGCCCCACCTTATAGCCCCCCACCCCTTTACACACCTCTAATCCCATAATCGTGGTCATCTGCTGCCTATCCCTAAATTACTTCAAAACACATCCTGAAGGTTTGTCACCCCATAGTACCTCCTCTAATCCTTCCCTCACACATATTGCATCAAAACGAGAATTTTGTATATCCCTCAATCTTCCCTTTAAAACCTCTATTTCCCCATGTCTAGCCCCCCGCCCCCTTCATAACAATCATTGAGCTGCCCCTCAAAATATTTCTGTAAACCATACCTCCACCGCACCTCATCCCGTCCTCTATGCTGATAATACTCCTTAATCTGCAATTTTGCATGCTTCTCCCACCATTCCAATACATCCTCTTCTTTGTTACGTGCCTCCCAGAGTTGCCTCCACCATTCCCTAAAAGACAACCCCTCCCCCTTCCCCTGAAGTAACCTCACATTCATTTTCCAATAACCCACATACCGACGAACCATCCCGTCCTATGCCAACTCTGCCAAAAAGGCACGATGGTTCAAAAAACCTAAATCTATCATCATTACACATTCTAGTGTAATCTCACAAGTTATATATATATGGTCCAACCTGGCAGCATAACCCCTCCGCATAAACGTGTGATCCACTCTCCATCCATCTCTCCTGACTATGTCATAAACCCCTGTGTCCCTCAACAAATCCCTCAACACCACAAGCATACACCTTGCCCCTCTTGGTTCCACATCCTTATTTCTGATTACACAGTTCCAAGCTCCACCTACTATAGAAACCATGGGTAAACCCCGCAAGTGGAAAAGCAAAACCTTCCTTACAAAATTCACCTTTACCCATCTGTTACTATTAGCCGGCATATATATCCCCAAAAAACACACTCTAATCTCCCCCCATAGCCCCTCCACCCTCACCACCCTCCCTTCCCCCCCCTCTTCCCACACGAGCACTTGAAATGGGCTGGATTCCCTCACTGCAACTGCCACCCCACCCTTTACTTTCCCTGAACTACCAGTATACATCCTAAAAACTTTCAGCCTCATCTCTCTACCACACTTAAAATTGTGTTCTTGAATAAAACACACATCAATGTTAAAACGCCGTAAAAGATCCTCCAACCATACACATTTAACGTCAGCCCTAAGGCCATTCACATTTATAGTTAGACACTTAAATATTCAGAAAGGGGGGGCTTTCCTCTATGTCTCCGTGTCCTGTCTATTACACTTTTTGCTGCTCCTGTCTTCTCCCATACACTCTTGCCCACCTGGACCCCCTCCCCCCCATGCACTATCCTGCCCCTTCTTAGTCACTCCTGCCCACGTCTTCTTACCAGAACGCTGAGCTGGAGTAATAACCTCGTCATCCGACGAGCCTCCAGCTCTCTTTCTAGATGTACCCTCAAACTCCATATCAGTATTTCCACTCCCCCTGTGTACCTCAGCCTTCACTTGCAGCAACTGCAACATGCCAGACCCTCACCCCGGAAGCACTGGAACCTGCCCATTCAGGTCCTCAACCATCAGAATTCTCCCGTCTACAGAGGGGATCTCCTTCTTTGGCACGTCCAGGAAAGACTTAAACGTCCAGGAAAGACTTAATCATCTCCTGCAGGGGTTCAGATAACTTCTGTAGGTCACCAGCCTCCCCCACCCCAACAAGCTGCTGCTCAACACCAGGGTCTGCCTGTGGGGGAGCGTCCGAAGCCACTGGTAGCGTCACACAATTTTCCTCCACGCCCTCCACTTCGTCTGCCCAATTACCTTTACCTGCTGCACTCACAGCCTCAGACAAAGATGCCACCAGAGACTCTGTGGCTACTGGCAGTTCCAATGACTGTGGCACTGCTGCCTTACTACACCCGGCCGCCATGTGGTCATAAGTGCTACACAGGCGATACGTCTTGCGTTGTCCCGCGTAGGTCACACACTTGTGTCCTAAAATCCTCCAGGACTACATACGAGGGAATAGGTCTTCTCAAAGACATCTTGATGGTGTAAGATCCTGCAGGCAGCCCTGCGTAGATTCCATCCGTCCATCGACCCAAAGTCATAGCATGCACCTCACCATATCGTTGAAAATTCTCTCTGATATCCACATCATCTGCATCAAAAGGAACATTTCGAATCCTCATCCAGGTGTAGTATTTGGAGGCATCCTGCAGGCATACCTCCAGTCCAGATGATACGGTGATGCACCTCTCCTGGTACTGAGTTACCGTCCTTTCATAAGCCTCCACCGTGCAGAACTTTATGAAGATTCTTGAAGAACCATTAAGTGCAATTCCATGTAGTTCATCGTTGTCAATGCAGAACGTGTCCCGTATGATCGTTGGTAATAAAACAGAGGCATTCGTCGGATAAATTAACAAAGGTCAACACACACAGTGTTGCTCCTCCTGCGGTAACTGGCCGCCATCTTGGAGAAAATAGGAAGTTGCTCAAAAGTGAAATCACAAGCTCCTGCGCAGCACAACCATTCAGCTCAAGAGCGAAATGTTCAATGACTTTTCTGGTAGAAGTAACTCCATAGACGGCCCCATTACAGCTCCACTGGTTAATTCAATACAGACAGTATTGATATGACGCCGGGTAGCCTGCGCCATATTGTAAAAATATTATTGCACCCAGTCAACACCAGGGGGCAGCAGCAGCACACGTCCTCTCTACTCAAGGGTTGAGAGACAAATAAGGGAAGAATTATAACTTGTTAGGAGTGGTGTTGGTGCGTGGAGAATTAATGATCTGAGGAGCTGTTTTCTTGAGGTCTTTGATGAAAAAGAAAGGAAAATGTAAATCAGTGAAGATTTGGAGACTGATGTCTAAGGAAAGGAGAGAATTTTTTTTTATATTTTATTTAAAACATTACAATACAAGGTGGAAATTATATTAAAAGGTTCACAAAATGAGTTAAATCACAAATCCCCAGTTTACCTACACAAAAATGATTACACCAGACAAGTGTTCTGAACCCTGTCACTCCACACACCATACTACACCCAGTTATACCAGAATGATATACCTGTAAAGGCTTAAACTTTTGTCACAATTTCACCCCCCCCCCTTCAAAAAAATATAACCATCACCAACCAGATTACATCTTAACTTGACATTAAAGGATACATAGTAATTTTACTATCATGAGTGATACAGTAACATCTTAGACACAAAAATTATTAATAACAATATTAATAATGGGATACATGTCTTTACTTAACACAATGACACCTCAACCTGGTGAAAAAAAATACACTTCAAATGATTAATATTTCTAAGAAGGTTACAACAATGAATATCAACAACTCCCAAAGGCAACTTATGTGCATTTATCTTAGCATGTAAACCCTAGTCATTCAACATAGTATATAATAAGAACTTTATGTTATGAAACACATCAAGAATACATAGGTATAAAACCCCAGCCATGTAGCGGCTACACGCAAAATTCTATATACTTCCCTAACACAGATAAAACAAAACAACTTATTGTGACAACTGCACCTAAACACAACTCACATCATAAGACTTAAGACCGCTGTGTACATAGATAAGAACATAATAATAAATCTAATTTGAATAAATCACAGTTGATAAATCCGCCTTAACATATCAGGCGTAAGAGAGTAATTCTTATTGTACAAGTCCGAGTCAAACTTGTATGTGGTCTCATCTTTCTACATACAATAATATGCTTATTATCTACACATTATACTACAACACACTGGACAAGCAACTGTCCGTCACTTCCAACACAATATACTGCCCTACTCCTCACTCTGCACAGTGATAAAGGAAAAGACTCCCTCATTTATACCTTATCCATCATTCACTACCCCCTTGAAGGAACATGAGGACTATATGAATGGTGTATAGTCCATGACACACAAGAAACTGGCCAGCTCCACAGGTGCTAGTGCCTGTGGTCCATACATTAGTCACTCACGCATCACTCATCCAATATATTTAAACTTTCATTTATACCTTCCCCAACAAGGGAACTAAACAAAATAGATCTTTCACACCATCACATCCAGTTCCACAAGTGTACCTCCAGTCACACCAATCCACCCGTCACTTCACACCCAAGGAGGTCAGCCCGTTGAATACTCCTGGCTCCCCTCCCCCCTTTTACCAACATACTCACCCCAGCTGTTGAAAACCCATTATAACGCCCTTAAATTCCCTATTGTTAGTCCTCTATAACGTTCGGAAAAAACCTCACCCCACCTTTTCCCATATATGTCTCTATTGCGACACAAAGTTCGATAAAACGTTGCAGCCAAAATCCTTCTCAGCACTTCCCCACCCTCCTTCCCCCTCATACCCCACAAAACATATATGTAGTCCACGATTATGTATGCTAAACCCCTTGCCACACCCTCATCCACCCCACTCATATCAAGACTCACTGCTCTCAATACCGACACACCTTGACCCCCCACCCTAGCCACTACCCTACTCATCCATACCCTGATGCACTCCAAACCTTAACAAAAATAGACAACATGATATGCAGTCTCTTCCTCACTGCATCTGCTACATCCCCCCACCCTCGTAGCATCACTCCCGTTGGGAATATACCATGTAGGAAATGATACATAACCTCATGGGCCCTAGGTTGTATCCATAATTTACTAAATCTTTGCCATATTACATCCCATGCATACATGGGGTAGATCCCTTCAACCGGCACCACTACATGTCTCTCTAACAATTTACACAAAGTTCCCACCTTTACTTTTCCAAGATCCCTGGCTAACACTAAGGCATGTAACACTTTTTCACATTCCTTCATTTCCACTCCCCCATACCATTTCCATAGGTGACCATGTACCTTATCTAGCTGCCCCCCTCTCCATCCACCTGCACGCATCACTTCCCTCTTAATGAACACACATTTCACATGCTTTCTCAAGTCCAACAAACCCAACCCTCCCTTACATACCGGCAATGTCACTACCTCCCATCGCAACCAGTTGCACCCTGAACCATTCTAAGAATACTCGTGATCGCCGTTCCTGTTAACGGCAACACTGCCGATACAAACCAGACTTTACTATATAGTAATACATTGACAACAATCGCTCGTTGCCTAAGGGTTAAATGGTGAGGTCGCAGCATTCCCAAACGTCGCTGCACTTGTTCCACTATCCTATTCAAATTATTGACCCTTGCAGCACTCAGGTCAGCCTCATATATGACACCATAGATTTTTAGACTCCCAGTCTGCGCTCCCATCCCCTTTCCCCATTCTTATCTCCCCTTGCCCCCCCCAGCCCTGGTACATTGACTTCTCTGAAACCTTTCCGTGCTCTCAACAACCCCAAACTCCTAACCATTTTCCTCCACCAATGTTGTTTTCCCCCACCGTTCCTGCCTCATTCCTTAGACATCTCCACAATCCTATAAAGGACATGCAAACAAAGTTGGATATGGACAACCCTGCGAAGCCCTGCCCCATTTGACTCCTCCCCCTCACCCATTGATTTGCACCTTACCTTCGCTCTATAACAGTATCACCACCCCACTATTTCTTCGCAAACCCTGTCTGAGGAAATATCCCAAAGCCCTCTTTCCACCCTGTCATAAGCCCCTTGCCAATCCAATGCCAACAATGCCCCTCTGCCCCCTTCCATTCCCCCACAAACCCCTTTATGACCCCGTGGCCCTCACCATGACCTACCGGCAACCCCAAACTGAGACTCAAACACCACCTCCCACAGCAATCAACCCTATTCCAAAATTTTTGCGACAGCCATAAATAACCAAGCAACGAATGGTTGAATCCGAAGGGTACTTCTTTTTACCCTTCGGGACCAACCCACCACCGCCTTTGGGCCTGCAATTCTCCCATCTTACCTCCGGCTTTCATGGCATTCTTTAAAACCTTAAAAAAAAACCCCCTTAGCAGAACCCCAGTGTTGTACTTTAAATTTTCACTTGGTAAACCATCTATCCTGGGCACCTTTCCCTTCCTCATGTCCATTACGGCTCTCCATATTTCCTCCTCCTCACTGACCCCACCCAGTGCCTCCTGATCACTCCTTCCCAGTTTGCACGGCACATACTCTCATATCTGCCCAAGAACCTCGCCATCCATGACACTACTTTTCCCATACTCCTCAAACCATCTATCTGCATATGCACTCATCCCCGTTGTTTCCCGTAATACCTGACCCTCTCGAAAATCCCCCACTGAAGAAATGACTTGCAATCCCAGTATTGTAGTTGTTTGCTGTTGTACCTTCTGTCCTCGCAGCACACAAGCAGATGGCTTGTCGCCCCTGAGTACTTCGTCCAGCCCCGCTTGTACTCATACCGCTGCAAAACACTCGTCTTGCAAATCCTTTATCCTGTCCTTCAACATCTGTATTTCCTCCATGGGGTACAGCCCCGCCCCCCCCGCATAACAACCCTATAATCTAGATTCTTAATAATTTGACAAACCATACCGCAATTGATCAATGCGTTTGCCCTCCCTCACATAAAATTGACGTATTCTTACCTTAGCCACACTATCCCACCATCCAACCACATCCTCCTCAGTCCTGCCTGCACATAGCTGTTCCCAAAATACTGCAAAACCTTCCACTCCCTCCCCATCCCCCGAAACCATTGTATTCAGTTTCCAATAACTTCCCTGCCTATGAGCCAGAGCTTGCCATCCCAACTTCACTATTACTGCCCTATGATCAGAAGACACCATCTCAATAGTTTTAAAAGATTCTACTCAAACCCTATGAGATAAATATATCCTGTCCAAACGAGCCACGTATCCCTGCCTTATAAAAGTATGTTCCACCTCCCATAGACCTCCCCCGAAAGCATCACATAACGGAAGATCTCTAAGCAGGCCCCCTAAGACTGAGGAAAAATATCCCGCTCCTCTTGGTTCCACGTCTGTCCTCTTAACTACACAATTCCAATCCCCCCCACAATCGCCACAGATGGTAACATGCATAGGAAGTACACAAGTTCCTCCCTCACAAAATCCGTCTTTACTTTCACGTCTTCACGTCTGTATGCTGGGGCATACAGACACACAAACGCCACTCTCTCTCCCATCCACCATCCTTCCACACGTAATACTCTTCCCCTCCCCCCCCCCCTCTTTCCTGTGCAATACAAACGGGCTCGCCTCCCTGATCAACACACCCACTCCTCCTTTTAAATGCGCAAATGGCAACACATAAACCTGGTACCCAGGCACCACTAATTCACAAGCAAGTTTAAAATTGTGTTCCTGCACAAAAGCTACGTCAACCTTGTATCTATTCAAAAACATTCAGAAGCACTCACGTTTAACACCATCACACAGACCATTAATATTTATTGTTACACACCTGAGGCCGGTTTAAGGTTTCCCTCCCCGCCTCATTTCAAGACTCTTCCCTTTCTGACCATTTCTCTGGGCATTGCCTTTGAAACGTACTCCACCCTCCTTCCCAACCATCCCCCCCCCTTGTTGTGGCCCTCTCTTAGAGTCACTCTGGGTACCATAACCCCATGCCTTTTTTCCTGGCCTTTGCACTTGCATCAGAACATCGTCCGAATCTGACGCCACTGCCCTTTTCCTCGTAGCTCCCTCAGTCTCCATATCTGTGTCCTGGGAGTCCTCACAATGGACTTCCACCTCTACCACCCTTAATTCGCCTCCATGTCTTTCCATGGCACTTGCACTGTCCATCACAGGTGCCACCTGGTCCTCCCTCCTCCTGCACACACCTCCTTCCGCCCTGATCTCAGGTTCCTGCTCGCTGTGACTCTCCACTTCCATAGACTGTAACATAGCCTGTATCACCGTCTCCAACTCCTCCTCGATAGCTTTCACTTATGTGCCCACTTGCACCTCCTCACTCGACAACTGTACTGTTAATGGGTTGGGTGATTCATGAATCACCACGTCCCCTTCAGATTCCACCAGGAGGAGACACCACCTCTTCACTCCTCATGCGACCACACCCTCCTCCTTGCCCCCGTTCTTCCTCAGGCATCGTTTTCTCATGCGCAGGTGCTCCGCCCCTTGCCGGCTCAGGAGCCATATTCCGCTTGCCACAATCTGCCGCCATATGGTCATATTCGCCACACAGCTGGCACATACGCCTCTACCCGGCATACGCTACCATTACCTGGGTTTTAAACTCCTCGAGATATACATATGAGGGTATAGGATGTCTCAGCGTCATCTTGAGATTGAAAGTACCTTCAGGAAATCCTGCATAAGCTCCTTTTACCCATTTTTCCAGGTTGGGCTAAAATGTACAATCCATATTTCAAAAAACATTTTCTAATATCTGCTTCATCAGCCTCAAAAGGCACGTTGTGGAGCTTGACCCACGAATAATGTCTTGATACATCCGTCAACTTGAATCTCACTGCCGGTGTTACATTAATTCTGACATCTTGATAACGATCCACCAACGCCTCGTACACTTGAGCAGTTAGAACTTTCACGAATATTTTATAAACACCATTCAGTGCCACTCCATACAAATCCTCATCTCTGATGCCGTATGTCTCTCTTATAATTTTGGGCAATAACACATCGACTGACGTAGGCATTAAAGCCCCACTAATGAGTTCAATGCCCACAGTATTCACTCTCCTGCGCACACCTAGCGCCATATTGTTGTCTGAGTAGCTCGTCTGGGAAAACAGTAGAGGGGTGCAAAGCACGTCCGCACTCTACCTCATCCAGGCAGTGAATGATGATGAATAAGGGAAGAATTATAACTTGTTAGGAGTGGTGTTGGTGCGTGGAGAATTAATGATCTGAGGAGCTGTTTTCTTGAGGTCTTTGATGAAAAGGAAGGAAAATGTAAATCAGTGAAGGTTTGGAGACTGATGTCTAAGGAACGGAGAGAATTGTTGAGATTAGAAAGACTGAAAATATGGGGAAGGCATATATATATAGTCCCTCCTTCTCTCCTTGTTAGTGTGACTTTGTAAATGGTCCAAGTCGGACCGAAATGTCGTCATAAGCTCTTCTCTTCTATGTTGTGTGTGTTATTAATAAAGGTAATGGAATTTGTCAACAGACATGCAGTAAAGAACAGCGAGTGACTAACTCCCTTTAAAGTTTACTATCCTAATAGTAAGAATGAGATAAATAAGATAGATCAGTTATAATTAATTGCATATGCAGGAAGCATAGATATTGCTTTAACAGTGTAATGAGAGTGAAAGCCTGAATTAATGGTGGTGCTAGTACAAATGGTTGAATGCTTGTTGGACACTAGACACACATCGTTACCTCTACGTACCCCCATCACCACCCAGTGGGAGTTAACATGCGACTCTGCTGGCCAGTTCACATCACTTGACTTTCTGCTCCCACCAAGTCTGTAAGTACGATATTCCACTTGCTTCATGTTATATTATGTGGATCTTCCATCTGTGAAACGACTATTTGCGTTTGTACTCGATCTACGGCTGTATTTTATACCAGCCAATATCTCGTCTTGCACAACTTCTCTACACATCGTGAGTCCTGACAGGTACTTGCCACGTCCATTTGTACATCGGAGTTCCATCTGTCCATTGTATATATTAGTTTCGATTTGATATTTAATTTATTTTTTTCTCGATATTTGATTCAGTTGGGAAAATCTCTAGTTTTGCGTTTTATGGTTTTTCTTTCAATAAAATTCTTATTGTTCACGAAGGGTTATTTCACATACCCTTTACGGGTTTAATAAAAGGCCGTTAACCTTCAGACACCTGGTTCAACCTGCATGACGGAGAAATGACTTCTGAATGTTACATACAAGACTGTAAATTATTCCACGCTGATAGTGGAGTGACCATGCATGTCAGATAATTTAGCATTTTGCTTTAGAAAAGATATGAAATTATCACACATCAAGGTTCCTTGATGCTGGTGGAGAGGCTCTTGATCTAGGGAACTGGATCTGTACTCTACTTCGCTGACTTAAGCCTAAATACCTTCCATCACCACCCCCCCTCACAGGCGCTGTACAATCCCTCGGGTTTAGTGCTTCCCCCATGACTATAATGCTAATAAAATTATAAGCGACATCCACTCAATCTGTTTTGCTACAGTTGCTCTAAAAATCCTGGGTGTGTAATTCAGGTCCTCAAACCTTGGTAAGGAATGCAACAAACTTCTCTGCAACGAATTTCATAAGGCATCTAGACGCGAAAATGTTGTGTTAATGGTGTCTTGCAACCTTTATCCGAACTGAGTGGAAGAGTTGAAGGGGGGGGGGGGTGGAGTGAGACAGTGGGTAGAATGAAAAGGGAGGGGGGTAAAGCAGCTGGGTTTGATGGGATAAAGACAAATGTTAAAAGCAGGTGGGGATAAATGTATGGAAGAGGGTAAGGTACGTAGGGACTGGAAGAGCATGCATAGCTCCTTTGTATAAAGACAAAGGGACAAGAGTGTAAAAATTATAGGGGAATAGATCTATTGACCATACCTGGTAAAGTGTATGGTAGTTATTGAAAATTATTCAGGTGGATAGCTGATAAACAAGGTGCTTTTAGGGAGCGGGGGGTGTACAGTGTTGACAGTGTAACATAAGTGAACAGCATTTAGACAAGTTTTTTGTGGCACTTTGGCTTTGGAAAAATCGTATTATAGGGGAAGGGCAATGTGGCAGATGTTGCAAATGTATGAAACAGGAGGTAGGTTACTGAAAGCAGTTAACAGCTTTTACGAGGATAGTGAGGCTCAAGTTAGAGAATGTAGAAGAGATTATTTCCCAGTAAACGTAGGCCTTAGGCAGAGACGTGATATCACCGTGGTTCAATATATTTATAGATGGAGTTGTAAGAGAAGTGAATGCTCGGGTGTTGGCAAGAGGTTTGTAGTTCAAAGAGTAAAAAATCTAACAGTGGGACTTCTCACAGTTGCTCTTTGCTGATGACACTGTGCTTTTAAGAGATTCTGAAGAGAAGTTGCAGAGGTTGGTGGATGAGTTTGGTAGGGTATGTAAAATTAGGAAATTAATATAGGAAAGAGTAAAGTGATGAGGATTAAGAATTCAGGCAAAGAAAGATTGAATATCATATTGGATGGAGAGAGTATGGTGGTGAATGTATGCATATATGTGGGAGGGGACTTGTCAGCAGATGGGTCTATGAAGGATTATGTGAATCGTAGAATTGGTGATTGGGGGGGGGGTAGTGGTGCACTGATTAGTCTGTACAGACAAAATTTATCCATAAAAGCAAAGAGGGGAATGTGAGTGTAGTTATACCAACGCTCTTTCATGGGTGTGAAACATGGGTGGTGAATGTTGCAAGAAGGCTGGATGCAGTGGAGATAGTCATATGAGGGCAGTGTGTGGTGTGAATATAATGCAGAGAATCCATTATTTGGAAATTAGGTGCAGGATTACCAAAGTTATTATCCAGAGGGCTGAGGAGGGGTTGCTTAGGTGGTTCGGACATGTAGAGATGTTGGAACAAAATAGAATGACTTCGAGAGTAAGTCTGCAGTGGAGGGGGCATGACGTGGTAAGGGTCGGCTTAGGATAGGTTGGAGGGAGAGGGGGTATAGGTTGTGTGCGAGGGGCTTGGAGTTCAAGCAAGCATACGTAAGCCTATATGAGCGAATAGACAAATGGTTTTTAGGATTTAACGTGCTGTTGGAGTGTGGGCAAAGTAACATTTATGAAGGGATTCAGTAAAACCGGCAGGCCGGACTAGTCCTGGAGATGGGAAGTACAGTGTCTGTACTCTGAAGGAAGGGTGTTAATGTTGCAGTTTAAAAACTGTAGTGTGAGCGCGGCTCTGGCAAAAGAGTGATGGAGTGAATGATAAGTTTTTCTTTTTCGGGCCACACTGCCTTGGTGGGAAACGGCAGATGTGTTAATAAAGTAACTAACTAACTCTTGAGTAAAGTGATTCTATCCAAAATTGCTTTTTCAAAGTCTGTGACAATACTAACTAGAGGAAATAACCTGCTTGACTTTTTTCTCTGCAACAAAGAATAACTAAATAATCTAAAGGTTAATGATGAATTTAGAAAGCAATCACAAAACTTATTTTCAATAAATCATGGAATTACATAAATATCTCCACCCAAGTCAGTGTCCCTGACTTCCGCTTGGCCAATTCATAGAACTAAGAAAATACAAGAGTTCTAAAAAGATACAGCGCTGTATAGCCCTTGTGGCTTAGCGCTTCTTTATGATTATAATAATAATAATAATCTAAAAAGATAACCAACTCCTTGGATAAGAAAGAATTGGCCAACACAGGTAGCATGGGTTTAAAGCAGGTTGCATCTATCTCTCAAGACCACTAGACCACTATGACAGTCTTAGATGCGCTGCAGAACAAATAAAATGCAGATGTAATACACGCTTTGTAAAATCTTTAGACAAGTGCGATCAGTTAAATAGTATACAAAATGCGTGATAAAGGAAGAGTGGGTAGATGGATCTATAATTTCCTAAGAAACAGTGATAGTAAACAGTCAGTGGCAGCAACGGTGGAAAGCTCTGTTCCACAAGGCACAGTACTCGGTCGCATCCTGTTCCTCATCCTCATATTTGACAGAGATGTAAGCCACACCAGTGTCCTCCTCCGCTTATGATACCCGAATTTGCAAGAGTGTCATCCACTGATGACACTGCGTATATTTAATCGGACATTAATCAAGTCTTTAGATAGACCGCAGAAAACAGTATGAAGTTCTGTGATGAATGGTTTTGAAAACCGACAAGTTGAAGAATTGAGACAATTGTGCAACGTATGGGAATCTTTATTGAAGAAACGTCTCGCCACAAAGTGGCTTCATCAGTCCATTACAAATCAGCAAGGTATAAGGAGAGGAGTAGTTTGAGGTAATCAGTCCCTCAGCCTGGACTGTTGAAGTCACTGTTTGGCGAAACGTTTCTTCAATAAAGATTCCCATATGTTGCATAAGTGTCCCAATTCTTCAACTATGAAGTTCACTGAAGGCAAATTTCAATTACTCAACTATGGTAAACTCGAGGAAAAGAAAACTGGATCAGAGTATAAAACAAATTCCAACCTCATAACGGAGCGAAAAACTAGTGTGAAGGGTCTCAGTTTAAAGACCACAACAATGATAGACTTGTTCTCTTTAGGCTGGAGTACCGTTGTATACTAACGGTCTCTTTCACGGCAGCCGAAATTGCAGATCTGAAGAATATACAGAACTTTTATTGCACGTGTAAGTACAACAAAGCGCCTACTGAAAATGGTTGAAGTCACTTGACCTGTACTCCCTGGAATACAAGCGAGAAAGATACATGTATTTATGAGTAAGATTACGGACAAGATAGACTTGTAAGTTATTCAGGTCATCTCACTGGCAGTGACAATGCAATACGCTCAATTTTCAATACTTGATACCTCTTAGTTTTTAAATGGAAGATAGTAACGAAAATCCAAAAACATAAAATTATGTATATAAGGGTGAAAATGAGTTGTGCACGATCAAAGTCACTAGAAACATGGTTCTCAAATATAGATTAAAACCTAACAAATCCCCGGATCCTAATTAGTCGTTTACAAAGGTTATAAAGGAATGTAATGAGGAACTTAGTAAACCTTTGGCAATTCTTTTCAACATATCACTACAAACTGGCATAGTGCCAGATAAGTGGCATATGTGATGCCTATCTACGAAGCAGGAGACAGATCTTCAGCTTTGAATTACAAAGCTAACCAATACTGTGGGAAAACTGATGGAATCAATAATTACTGAGACTATTTGATGCCACCAATAAATCTCCGCCAGGTTTTACAAAGGGGCGTTCCTGCCTTACGAGTTTATTAACGTTTCTCACTAAGGCATCTGAGGAGGCATATCATAGTAATGGATATGATAGTGTGCATATATGGAGTTCAATAAGGCTCTTGATAGGCCCACTTGGGAGATTGTTAATTAAGGATAACATAGGCACATGGAATAGGAGAATTTTTTTTCCTGAATAGCGGAGGGGTTGACAGATAGGTAAGACTTACATGGTGAATATCAAAATGGTATACAATACCGACAGGTTGGAAGGTAAGACACATAGGCAACAGTTAGCAACTTTGCTCCGAAACGTTTCGCCTACACAGTAGGCTTCTTCAGTCGAATACAGAAAGTAGGCAGGAACAGTAAAGATGTGAAGACGATGTAATCAGTCCATCACCCTTTAAGTCGTAGATTTGAGGTTCAGTCCCTCAGCCTGGAGAAGTTCAGTTCCATAGTCAGGAACTATCTGAAGATCAAGTGACAGTGCGGAGACTTAAATACTGTCGGAAGGAGAGGTGCAGAGTAGTAGTAGTAGTGAGAATGTAGCCACTGAGAGGTCAGGTCCCTCTCAGATCAAACAATTCTCACTTGTAAAAGTTCTTCAGGCTGAGGGACTGACAACCTCAAATCTACGACTTAAAGGGTGATGGACTGATTACATCGTCTTCACATCTTTACTGTTCCTGCCTACTTTCTGTATTCGACTGAAGAAGCCTACTGTGTAGGCGAAACATTTCGGAATAAAGTTGCCTAACTGTTGCCTATGTGTCTTACCTTCCAAGTCTTGCATAAATAAGGAGAAATCAGTGTCAGGACCCGTCATAAGCGGTGTTCCACAGGGGTCAGTGTTGGACCCCTTTGTTGTTCACAGTATACATAGACAATAGATGATGGAATAAATAGCGACAAAAGCGAGGTTGCCGATGACAAAATAAGCAGTCAGATTAATTCTGATGATGACACTAGGGAGCTACAGGAAGATCTGAATAGACTGATGCCGTGGTCGGAGAAGTGACATGCAATTTAATATAAACAAATCCAAATTTTTGTGCCCTGGAAAAGAAAATAATCATGACGATTAGACTACAAAATGCAGATCTTACTCTGAATGTGAAAAAAATTTGGGAATTCTGGTTAGCGGTAATCTAAAACTAAGACAACGGTGCATAAGTGTTCGCAATATAGAATAGAATTCTTGACTTCACATCATATCAAGAAGTATAACAGGAGTCCCCAGGTTATTCTGTAGTTCTAAATATCTTTGGTTAGGCCTCATTTAGACTATGTTGCACAGTTCTGGTTACCGTATAACAGAATGGATATAAGTACTCTTCAGAACGTACATAGAAGGATGACAAAGTTGATCCCATGTATTAGAAATCTTTCTTAGGAGGATAGACTAAAGGCCTGAATCTGCACTCACTAGAAAGGCGTAGAGCCGGCATGAATATTTCTGAAGTATATAACTGGAAAGCAGGAATAAATAAAGGAATGTAAGTAACGTGTTGAAAATATCTAACCAAGACAGGACTCGCAGCAACGGGTTCAACTTGGAAAAAAAAAATAGTATTAGAAAGGATATAGAAAAGTATTGGTTTGGTAATAGTTGTTGATGAATGGAACAAACTCCAGAGTGGAGTCATTGAAGCTAAAACCTACAGTAATTTTAAAAATAGGCTAGACAAGTACATTAATGGGTATGGATGGGTGTAATTTTGACCTGCTTAGTTGATGAATTATACACGTGCAACACTTGGGTGTCTTCATCGTGGAGACGTTTTGCCATACAGTAGCTTCATCAGTCCAGTACAAAGAAGAATGTTAAAGGTCAGAAGGAGTTGGAGGTAATCAGTCCCTCAGCCCGGAGTCGATGTATGCAAAGACAAGTGAGGTGAAGCAGTTGTAGGCGGTAACACAGGTGGAAGTAGGTCCTGCCTATAGGTTAGGCAAGAGAATTCCCTGTATCAAGATCCCAAAATGCTGCTGTCAGCTTGATTCTGAAGGAAGTCACAAAACTGTGTAATTGAGAGATTTCCAGTCATGGACGCAGTCAACTGTCTTAGAGTTATGGGATGTTATTTGATTAATGTGACTCACGAAATCGTAATGACACGACTGTTAACAAACTATACCACGGGCGGGGTTAGAACCCGCGATCAGAGAGGCAAACTCCAGACCGGCGCGTTAACTATTGCAGCTAGCTGGCCCAGTGGCTAACGCGTCGGTCTGGAGTTCTGAGATTCTGATTGCGGGTTCTAACCGCACCAGTGGTATGGTCTGATCAATGTGCTCTTCAACAATCGATAGCTCTTACTAATGTTCTTCCTTGTGTCTGTCATAACAAGTTTGCTGATAACACAGGTTACATGGACCTCAGAGCTGTAACAGCCCAACCCTTCCTTCAGAGTACAGGCACTGTACTTCCCACCCCTCCTTCAGAGTACAGGCACTATACTTCCCACCCCTCCTTCAGAGTACAGGCACTGTACTTCCCACCCCTCCTTCAGAGTACAGGCACTGTACTTCCCACCACTCCTTCAGAGTACAGGCACTGTACTTCCCACCTCCACCCCTCCTTCAGAGTACACACACTGTACTTCTCACTGCCACCCCTCCTTCAGAGTACACACACTGTACTTCCCACCTCCACCCCTCCTTCAGAGTACACACACTGTACTTCCCACCTCCACCCCCTCCTTCAGAGTACACACACTGTACTTCCCACCTCCACCCCTCCTTCAGAGTACACACACTGTACTTCAAACCTCCACCCCTCCTTCACAGCACACACACTGTACTTCCCACCGCCACCCCTCCTTCAGAGTACACACACTGTACTTCCCACCTCCACCCCTCCTTCAGAGTACACACACTGTACTTCCCACCGCCAACCCTCCTTCAGAGTACACACACTATACTTCCCACCGCCACCCTTTCTTCAGAGTACCCACACTGTACCTCAGAGTACCCACACTGTACCTCAGAGTACCCACACTGTACCTCAGAGTACCCACACTGTACCTCAGAGTACACACACTGTACCTCAGAGTACACTGTATCTGGTTCTTAAACAATGTCATTTACATGGTGTAGAAATATACCTAGTTGGATGAATCTTATTGTGGCTAGCTGGTCCAGTGGCTAACGCGACGGGCTGGAGTTTTGAGACTCTATGACCGCGGGTTCAATCCCGTCCGGGGTATGGAATGTCATTTACAATATTCTTGTTCTTCGTTTTATATCGGGTAAAAAATCTTAGTTTTCAGAATATAACTTAGAGAGTACGTGATATTTTTTCCGTATTTATCCTTCCTCTAACTTTTCGACATTATTTTGCTAATAACTCGAGAATGCCTCGTCCAATCGGCTTTAAATTTACAACATTTGTGCACGGTAATGAGTACGAAATCCGTGGAACAACTGGCTTGTTCACGTGCGTTGTAACAAAAGTTATTGAGAACATTCTCCTCATCCTGGAATAGCTGAGATAACTTCCAATATCCTCAGCAGCTGAAGTTCAAACATAAGAAAAAAAAATCCAAAATAATGGGGCGAGGGAGAGGAGTGAAACTTGCATGTGTAGATTCAGATTTGACTTTGTGTTATATGGAATAAATTTTTAAAACCATTAGATAACGTTAAATGTATTTTAGTTATCGTCTTCTGACAGTCTTCAGTGTTTAATGTGTGACGCATCTCAGGTCACTAGTGTTGTGACTGATCGCGGGTTCTAACCCACCCGTGGTATGGTGTTGACTGACCGCGGGTTCTAACCCACCCGTGGTATGGTGTTGTGACTGATCGCGGGTTCTAACCCACCCGTGGCATGGTGTTGTGACTGATCGCGGGTTCTAACCCACCCGTGGTATGGTGTTGTGACTGATCGCGGGTTCTAACCCACCCGTGGTATGGTGTTGTGACTGATCGCGGGTTCTAATCCGACAGTGGTATGGTGTTGTGACTGATCGCGAGTTCTAATCCGCCAGTGGTATGGTGTTGACTGACCGCGGGTTCTAATCCGCCAGTGGTATGGTGTTGACTGACCGCGGGTTCTAACCCACCCGTGGTATGGTGTTGTGACTGATCGCAGGTTCTAATCCGCCAGTGGTATGGTGTTGACTGACCGTGGGTTCTAATCCGCCAGTGGTATGGTGTTGACTGACCGCGGGTTCTAACCCACCCGTGGTATGGTGTTGTGACTGATCGCGGGTTCTAACCCACCCGTGGCATGGTGTTGTGACTGATCGCGGGTTCTAACCCACCCGTGGTATGGTGTTGTGACTGATCGCGGGTTCTAACCCACCCGTGGTATGGTGTTGACTGATCGCGGGTTCTAACCCACCCGTGGTATGGTGTTGACTGATCGCGGGTTCTAACCCACCCGTGGTATGGTGCTGTGACTGATCGCGGGTTCTAACCCACCCGTGGTATGGTGTTGTGACTGATTCGCGGGTTCTAACCCACCCGTGGTATGGTGTTGTGACTGATCGCGGGTTCTAACCCACCCGTGGTATGGTGTTGTGACTGATCGCGGGTTCTAACCCACCCGTGGTATGGTGTTGTCACTGATCGCGGGTTCTAACCCACCCGTGGTATGGTGTTGTGACTGATTCGCGGGGTTTCTAACCCCACCCGTGGTAGGTGTTGGTAGCTGATCGCGGGTTCTAACCACACCCGTGGTATTGTGTGTTGTGACTGATCGCGGGTTCTAACCCACCCGTGGTATGGTGTTGTGACTGATCGCGGGTTCTAACCCACCCGTGGTATGGTGTTGTGACTGATCGCGGGTTCTAACCCACCCGTGGTATGGTGTATGACTGATCGCGGGTTCTAACCCACCCGTGGTATGGTGTTGTCACTGATCGCGGGTTCTAACCCACCCGTGGTATGGTGTTGTGACTGATCGCGGGTTCTAACCCACCCGTGGTATGGTGTTGTGACTGATCGCGGGTTCTAACCCACCCGTGGTATGGTGTTGTGACTGATCGCGGGTTCTAACCCACCCGTGGTATGGTGTTGTGACTGATCGCGGGTTCTAATCCACCCGTGGTATGGTGTTTACCTGGAGTTTACCTGGAGAGAGTTTCGGGGGTCAACGCCCCCGCGGCCCGGTCTGTGACCAGGCCTCCTGTTGGATCAGCGCCTGATCAACCAGGCTGTTGCTGCTGGCTGCACGCAAACCAACGTACGAGCCACAGCCCGGCTGATCAGGAACTGACTTTAGGTGCTTGTCCAGTGCCAGCTTGAAGACTGATCGCGGGTTCTAACCCACCCGTGGTATGGTGTTGTGACTGATCGCGGGTTCTAACCCACCCGTGGTATGGTGTGACTGATCGCGGGTTCTAACCCACCCGTGGTATGGTGTCATGACTGATCGCGGGTTCTAACCCACCCGTGGTATGGTGTTGTGACTGATCGCGGGTTCTAACCCACCCGTGGTATGGTGTTGTGACTGATCGCGGGTTCTAACCCACCCGTGGTATGGTGTGACTGATCGCGGGTTCTAACCCACCCGTGGTATGGTGTTGTGACTGATCGCGGGTTCTAACCCACCCGTGGTATGGTGTCATGACTGATCGCGGGTTCTAACCCACCCGTGGTATGGTGTTGTGACTGATCGCGGGTTCTAACCCACCCGTGGTATGGTGTTGTGACTGATCGCGGGTTCTAACCCACCCGTGGTATGGTGTTGTGACTGATCGCGGGTTCTAACCCACCCGTGGTATGGTGTTGTGACTGATCGCGGGTTCTAACCCACCCGTGGTATGGTGTTGTGACTGATCGCGGGTTCTAACCCACCCGTGGTATGGTGTTGTGACTGATCGCGGGTTCTAACCCACCCGTGGTATGGTGCTGTGACTGATCGCGGGTTCTAACCCACCCGTTATTGTGTTGTGACTGATCGCGGGTTCTAACCCACCCGTGGTATGGTGTTGTCACTGATCGCGGGTTCTAACCCACCCGTGGTATGGTGTTGTGACTGATCGCGGGTTCTAACCCACCCGTGGTATGGTGTCATGACTGATCGCGGGTTCTAACCCACCCGTGGTATGGTGTTGTGACTGATCGCGGGTTCTAACCCACCCGTGGTATGGTGTTGTGACTGATCGCGGGTTCTAACCCACCCGTGGTATGGTGTTGTGACTGATCGCGGGTTCTAACCCACCCGTGGTATGGTGTCGTGACTGATCGCGGGTTCTAACCCACCCGTGGTATGGTGTATTGTGACTGATCGCGGGTTTCTAAACCACCGGGTATGGTTTGTGACTGATCGCGGGTTCTAACCCACCCGTGGTATGGTGTATGACTAGATCGCGGGTTCTAACCACCCGTGGTATTGGTGTTTGACTGATGCGGGTTCTAACCCACCTGGTATGGTTTGTGACTGATCGCGGGTTCTAACCCACCCGGGGTATGGTTTGACTAACAATTTACATTTGCGTGTAGGATAATTGCAATAAAATAACGATAAAATTGGAGTAGTTGTAATCTGTGACGTAACTGAAGAATGACTAATCGTATCGGCTTCAAATTTTCTCCCGCGGTTTCCTGACTATTATAATTATCATCCCACTAGTTGGATGGTATTTTACTGAAGAAACAGAGATATTAATTTTTTATTAAAAATTAACAAAGGCTTATTTCGTACTGGCTTGGAAATATTAATGACAATTCAGTCTAAAATCAGGATGATAACCCGTAAGTTTAGTCCTGATAGGTGCAAATTGGAAATTATAAATAGCTAAATCAAAACTAGGAATTGTTAGTGGGAAAAGTTTGTTTTGATCGGCTTCACACTCGGCTTTTCACTTTTGCTATGTAAAGTTTAGTTTCGCGATTTTATCATGCACACTCCCTATGTTATAACTAATGAATGCTTCTTCTGGTCAGTTTTAAATCCTAAATGGTAACGTCAGGTGGCCCTTGGAAGTGGCCCTTGGAGGTGGCCCTGTGGCCGTATTCGAGGTCACACGGCCACCAGCACAATGGTCTGTTTTTGGTGGATTATTTTCTGTTTTCTGGGAATCACCTTTATGTGAGGGTCGGCAACGGCGGTTGCAGGCAGGCAGGCAGGCAGGCAGGTAGGCAGGTAGGCAGGCAGGCAGGTAGGCAGGTAGGCAGGCAGACAGGTAGGCAGGCAGGCAAGTAGGCAGGCAGGCAGGCAGGTAGGCAGGCAGGTAGGCACGTAGGCAGGCAGGCGTGCTGGCAGGCAGGTAGGTAGGTAGGCAGGCAGGTAGGCGTGCTGGCAGGCACGTAGGCAAGCAGGAAGGCGGGTAGGCAGGCAGGCAGGCAGGCAGGCAGGCAGGCAGTGCCGCAGATGTGTGTGTCTGCAGCCTGCATGAACGCCCTGGGAAAGCACTGAACCATAAGGTTCGTACAAGACATTAAGATACAATGCAATATAATAAGCGTTTATTTTAGAACAGTGTGGGACCGACCAGGGAATGCCAGCGGATGCTGACTTTTAAGTGATTACATAAGTGATTACAACCCCGTGTCAGACGACTCACTGTTGCTGTATATTAGACAGTTCAGAGAACCGACAAGTTGATAAACTAGACACAAGTGCAACACTTCGGTATCTTTCCTGAGAAAACGTTAAGCCACACAGTGGCTTTATCAGTCCTATACAAAGAATAATTATCCTTCGTGTCATCAGAGAATATGTTCATATCACTAGAATTTATTATGAGTCCTGTATACACAGAGTGAACAGAAGGGAGTGTTAATATTTAGTATTTTAAGCAGATTTCACTGTTGAATAGAGGAAGTGAAGGGTGAGTGCTGCCTGGAGCCTGAATGAGTAATTATTCTGAAAGATAATTTCTGCTGCATCACAATAGCTTTAAGGTTATTAGCTAATGTTAATCCTCGTGCACAAGAAAAATTGATGAGGTAAGAATAGATCAGAGAGAGTGGGAAACATAGTAATGTATTTTTGAGAGAGTGCCAATTGTTTTCAAATATTTTTTAGAGACGTTCTAGATCACGGTGAATTTTAGGTTGCTGTCCGGGTGTATACTCAAGAATTTATCCTCGACCTGCCTGTCGATTGCTGTATTGCAGATATTTTTGCAAGTTCAGCAGTGACGGAGTTGCTGAGAGCATCTGGATTGCCATTTAAGGTAATATAAGAGTTGTCATCTGCTAAAAAGATTTGCTTTAAGTCCTTTTGAATTCTTGGGAAGGTCACTGATCCCTTTTGTATGTTGGGAAGCGTCTACAATAAAGATACCCAGATGTTGCACATGTCTAATTTTCACTGTATAATAGCGTTGGTATGAGTACTTTATTTTCGGCTATATTTTTCACCGATGTATTTTTAGAAGTGGCGTCGGATGAAGTGGTTGGGGATTGGTACAGTGGACCTGCATGGTTGCCAGTTAAGTAATCTCTAACTTCTGCAGAAGAGTTAGGGATTTTTCTGGTTAGATTTGTTTCAGTAGTCAAAATAAGTAATTTAATGTATTTTCTGTGTCCGAGACTTTGATATGAGGTTCATTAAGTTTACTTAGCATGTTTACCTGGAGTTTACCTGGAGAGAGTTTCGGGGGTCAACGCCCCCGCGGCCCGGTCTGTGACCAGGCCTCCTGGTGGATCAGCGCCTGATCAACCAGGCTGTTGCTGCTGGCTGCACGCAAACCAACGTACGAGCCACAGCCCGGCTGATCAGGAACTGCCTTTAGGTGCTTGTCCAGTGCCAGCTTGAAGACTGCCAGGGGTCTGTTGGTAATCCCCCTTATGTGTGCTGGGAGGCAGTTGAACAGTCTCGGGCCCCTGACACTTACTGTATGGTCTCTTAACGTGCTAGTGACACCCCTGCTTTTCATTGGGGGGATGTTGCATCGTCTGCCAAGTCTTTTGCTTTCGTAGTGAGTGATTTTCGTGTGCAAGTTCGGTACTAGTCCCTCTAGGATTTTCCAGGTGTATATAATCATGTATCTCTCCCATGTGAGAAAGTGTTTACAAAATATTGCTTATATCTCCTTTAGAGAGGATGGAACAAAATAGAACGACTTGGAGAGTTTATAAATCTGTAATGGAGGGACGGCGGGGTAGGTGTCGGCCTAGGAGAGGTTGGAGGGAGGGGGTAAAGGTGGTTTTGTGTGAGAGGAGCTTGGACTTCCAGTAAGCGTGAGTGTGTTAGGAGTGGAGACAAATGGTTTTTAGGACTTGACGTGCTGTTGGAGTGTGAGCAAAGTAACAATGTTCAACATCTACCTCTCATTGAACCAAACAAAATTTTTGATTATGAAAAACTTTGTAAAAGCTATGGACAAATCTGGTCAGGGACTCAAGTATTTAACATTAAAATTCCCCTTACTGAGCGACGCTGAGATAAGAGTCGTCAATGGTATGCAGATTCGAGAACTTCTTAAAGATGGTGACTTTGAATTAGACCTTCATGGGGAGGAGAAAGTTGCTTGGGAAGCATTCAGATTAGTGAGACACTTATGAAACACATGGGAATCTTTATTGAAGAAACGTATCGCCACACAGTGGCTTCATCAGTCCAATACAAAGTAGAAATGGGTAGGGAGAGTAGAAGTTTGAGGTAATCAATCCCTCAACCTGGAATCGATGTGTTCAGTCCATCACTCTTGTATGGCTGCACGCAATCCAATGTACGAGCCACAGCCCGGCTGGTCAGGTACCGACTTTTGGTGCTTGTCCAGTGCCAGCTTGAAGACAGTCAGGGGTCTATTGGTAGTCCCCCTAATGTATGTTGGGAGACAGTTCAACAGTCTTGGGCCCCTGACACTTACTGTGTTGTCTCTTAACGTGCTAGTGACACCCCTGCTTTTCATTGGGGGGATGTTGCATCATCTGCCGAGTCTTTTGCTTTCGTAGTGATTTTCGTGTGCAAGTTTGGTACTAGTCCCTCTTGGATTTTCCAGGTGTATATAACCATGTATCTCTCCCGCCTGCGTTCCAGGGAGTACAGGTTCAGGAACTTTAAGCGCTCCCGGTAATTGAGGTTTTTATCTCCGTTATGCGCGCCATGAAGGTTCTCTGTACATTTTCTAGGTCAGCAATTTCACCTGCCTTGAAAGGTGCTGCTAGTGTGCAGCAATATTCCAGCCTAGATAGAACAAGCGACCCGAAGAGTGTCATCATTGTCTTGGAATCCCTAGTTTTGAAGGTTCTCATTATCCATCCTGTCATTTTTCTAGCAGCTGCAATTGATATAATGTTATAATCCTTGAAGGTGAGATCCTCCGACATTATCACTCCCAGGTCTTTGACGTTAGTTTTTAGCTCTATTTTGTGGCCAGAATTTGTTTTGTACTCTGATGAAGTTTTAATTTCCTCATGTTTACCATATCGGAGTAATTGAAATTTCTCATCGTTGAACTTCATATTGTTTTCTGCAGCCCATTGAAAGATTTGGTTGATGTCCGCCTGAAGCCTTGCAGTGTCTGCAATGGAAGACACTGTCATGCAGATTCGGGTGTCATCTGCAAAGGAAGACACGGTGCTGTGGCTGACATCCTTGTCTATGTCAGATATGAGGATGAGGAACAAGATGGGAGAGAGTACTGTGCCTTGTGGAACAGAGCTTTTCACCGTAGCTGCCTCGGAATTTACTCTGTTGACTACTACTCTGTGTTCTGTTAGTGAGGAAATTATAGACCCATCTACCAACTTTTCCTGTTGTTCCTTTAGCACGCATTTTGTGAGCTATTACGCAAGTTGCTAGGATCTGCAAGCTCTGATTTCATGTACTTCTCAGACTAGACAACTTGAAGAGCTCCGTGGGGAGGACAACCCAGCAAGAACACAATCCTCAAAATATCCAGGATTTCACCGGAGAGGCCCATATTCATCTTTTACCTTAGTAAGATAATCCGCATTTCTCCCTTTATTTTGTTGGTCAATGGTATTTAGGGAAATGTAGAGAATCTAAGCGTGCCCGCCGTGCCTCGTTGTGCTCCGTGTTTTCTCGTGTTTTCAAGGTCTCTCTTACGTGCTAGAACTTTAATTTGTGCCATCGATCTTATACGATACATCCCTCTAGCGCTTGGAACTAATCTTGGGGAGAAAATAGTATATACTGAGTCATAAAGGAGAATTAGTGTGCAATACCTAGCAGCGGTGGCCCGGTGGCCTTGTGGCTAAAGCTCCCGCTTCACACACGGAGAGCCCGGGTTCGATTCCCGGCGGGTGGAAACATTTCAACACGTTTCCTTACACCTGTTGTCCTGTTCACCTAGCAGCAAATAGGTACCTGGGTGTTAGTCGACTGGTGTGGGTCGCATCCTGGGGGACAAGATTAAGGACCCCAATGGAAATAAGTTAGACAGTCCTCGATGACGCACTGACTTTCTTGGGTTATCCTGGGTGGCTAACCCTCCGGGGTTAAAAATACGAACGAAATCTTATCTTAGAGTATACTCCCAGAGGGGAAACATCGGCCTAGTGTGCCGTGTGCAAAATAATAATAACAGAACTTCTCTTAGTCAGAGGAAAGAAAGTCTCCCTGATAATATTGTGTATATATAGTGTATACTACAGTGGCTCCCTAGTATACATAGTGTATAGTGTATACTACAGTGGCTCCCTAGTATATAGACAATAAATGCTGAAGTGTCATTTAAAACAGGTGTAACTGAAACTGAAGTGATATGCCTAAAGAGGCAGGTGCTAGAAGTCGCCAGAAACTTACCACACAGGTCAGCTGTTTTAATAATCTTCCTGGCCTGCTAGTGTACCTCGCATATAATCTTCCTGGCCTGCTAGTGTACCTCGCATATAATCTTCCTGGCCTGCTAGTGTACCTCGCATATAATCTTCCTAGCTTGCTAGTGTACCTCGTATATAATCTTCCTAGCCTGCTAATGTACCTCGCATATAATCTTCCTGGCCTGCTGTGTCCTCGCTTTTTTTTCCTGGCCTCTAGTGTACCCCGCATATTAAAAACTTCCCGGCCTGCTAGTTACCTCGCATATAAATTTTCCCGGGCCCGTAGTGTACCTCGCATATAATCTTCCTAAACTTGCTAGTGTAAACCCCGTA
Source organism: Cherax quadricarinatus (assembly GCF_026875155.1). Classification (NCBI taxonomy): domain Eukaryota; kingdom Metazoa; phylum Arthropoda; class Malacostraca; order Decapoda; family Parastacidae; genus Cherax; species Cherax quadricarinatus. The sequence continues at coordinate 3,246,874 of NC_069479.1, forward strand.
TATAATTTTTCCTAACCCGCTAATGTACCCCGCATATAATCTTCCTTGGGCCCGCAAATGTACCCCCGAATATAATTTTAGGGGATACCAGTGAATAGGGGAAAAACAGTGTTGTAGTAGCAAAATAACCCCTAAATATAATGGGACTTTGTGGAATGGAGTGCTTTCATTAGTTTTTTCTCCATTCCAAATACCAACGCATACCCGTGAAATTCAATAACCTGTAGTTTCCGCGGTCGCAAAATACACAACGGGAAAACAAATATCACTCCAAAAAGCGTCTTTCCCCCCAATAATTTCACCATCAACTATTTGTTTAAAATTTGCATTTGTTTTTGGTGGAGAAAAGGAAAAAAAAAAAATTTTAAAAAACCCAAATACCCGTGATCGAAAAACCTTCATAAAATAAAGTTTGAGGTCTCCCCCGTTCGTCATTGTAGGACGCCCGCAAAAACCCTTTTTTCAACAAAACAAGTTTACTTTTTTATCAATCTAATTTACCATTTTAAACGGTTAAATAATTTTTCCCGTAGTTTTAATTTATGTTTAGCCCAAAATTTACCGACAAGAAAATGTTTTTTAATTTAAATGACCCCCTGATTTAGATCCGACTGATTCCCAAAACCCCTTTAGGTTTCCCAAACCCTTTCTGGTTTCAAAAACGTATTCGTTGGACAATAAAAACGGGGCGTAAAACGACAGGGTTTTAGGGGAGCTTATCAAAAAACAAAAAAAAAATAAAACAGAAAAGTACACCGGGAAGCTGTCCCCAATATACAAGTCATTTTGAAATAAAATACAAATAGCAAAATATTCATTTTAAAAGGGGAAATTTGTAGAATTTTCAAGGGTTATAGTAGAACTTTCAGTAAATCAACCATTTTAAAAACACATTATGAAAACTTGTGTATCTCATTTAATCAAAAACAAACGGGCTTCCACATGGTAGGGTTGCCCTTTTGTGAAAATTGGCGTCCGGGCCCTTGTGCAGATAACCAAGAACTATACAAGCAGTATTTTAAAAAAGGCCAAATGTTTTTTGGGGATGCCCAAAAAGGATCAATCTGGGACTAAAAAACACATTGGTTTTTTAAAAAGGGGGAAAAATCAAAACTGCCTTCAAGAAAAACCCGGAAAGCATTCTATAACAGATGGGAAAAAAAAAGTCTGGGCTTGGAAAAGGGATTTGCCCCTTTATGCTGGGCATTAGTCAGAAACTGTAAGGGTGGAGGGGCTGTCCTGGGGGGCCCGTAATGGTGAGCGGGGGGTGATGTCCCGGGAGTTTAGTAATTGGGGAATGGAGGTGAGTCCGGGGAGTCAGTAATGGGGGAAGCTGGGGGTGCTTCCGGTAGACAGTAATGGGGAAAACTGGGGGTTTCTGGCCCGGGTGACAGTAAAAGGTGAAAACTGGGGGGCTGTCCGGAAACCCGTAAGGTGAAGCTGGAGGTGGTTTTCCCGGTATTTAGTAATTTGGGGAAAACTGGAGGGATGGGCCCGGGAGTCAGTAATTTGGTTTAAGCTTTGGGTGCTTTTCCCCGGTAGACAGTAATGGTTTAAGCTGGAGGGGCTTCCCCGGGGGAAAATTAAAGTGGGGATGGCATGTGCCGGGGGGACAGTAATGGGGAAACGGGGGGTGCTGTTGTGGGGGACAGTAATGGTGAAGCGGAGGTGCTGTCCCCGGGTGACAGTAAGGGGAAACTGGGGGTGTGTCCCGGGTGCAATAATGGGAAGCTGGGGGTGCTGTCCGGGGGACAGTTTAAAAAAATGAGGAAGGCAAGGGTGTCCCGGGTGACGAAAAGGGGAGGGTGGCAGTGGTGTCCTGGGGGACAGTAATGGTGAACTGGAGGGGCTGTCCTGGGGAAGTAAGGGGAAGTGGAGGGCTGTCCAGGGTTTACAGTAATGGGGGAAGCTGGAGGTGGTGTCCTGGGGGGGCAGTAATGGGAAAAATGGAGGTGCTGTCCCCCGGGGGCAGTAATGGTGAGGGGGCATGCCCGTTTCCCGGGTGACAGTAATGGTGGCTGGGGGGGTTTCTGTCTGGGGACAGTAAAAGGTAGGGTTTTCAAAATGCTGTCCCCGGGGGGACAGTAAGGGGAAGGGGGGTGCTGTCCTGGGGACGAAAAGGTGAGGGTGGGAGTTTCTGTCCTGGGGACAGTAATGGTGAAAACTGGAGGTGCTGTCCTGGGGGGACAATAATGGTGAAGCTGGAGGTGCTGCCTGGGAACAGTAAGGGGAGGATGGCAAATGCTGTTTCCCGGGGGACAGTAATGGTGGGATGGGAGTGCTGTCCTGGGTGACAGTAATGGTTGAAAAAGGAGGTTTCTGTCCGGGGGGACCGTAAAGGTGAAAATGGAGGTGCTGTCCCCGATTTACAGTAATGGTGGGATGGCAGGGGCTGTCCTGGGGGACAGTAATGGTGAAGCGGGGGGCTGTCCTGGGTGACAGTAAAAGGTGAGGATGGCAGTGCCCGTCCTGGGTGACGTTTAAAGGGGTTTAAGCTGGAGGTGCTGTCCCGGGGGCAGTAATTGGGGAGGATGGCAGTGCTGTCCCCGGGGGACTAATGGGAAGTGGAGGGCGTCCTGAGTGCAGTAATGGTGAAGCTGGGGGTGCTTCCCCGGGTACATAATGGGGGAAGTGGGGGTTTCTGTCCCCGGGAGAACCGTAATGGTGAGGATGGCGTGCGTCCCGGGGGACAGTAATGGTGGGGGATGGGGAGGGCGTCCTGGGTGGGCGTAATTGGTTTAAGCTGGAGGTGCGTCCTGGGGACAGTAAGGTGAAGGGGTTACAGGGCTATCCGGGAAACAGTAAGGGGGGATGGCAGTGCTTGTCCTGGGAGACAGTAAAAGGTTTCGGGTGGGATTTCTGTCCCCGGGAAAAGTAATGGTTAGGATGGGCATGCTGCCTGGGAGACGTAAAAGGTTAGGTGGCATTTCTGTCCTGGGGGACAAAATTTTAAAGGTGAAGCTGGAGGTTTCTGTCCTGGGGAAGTAAAGGGGGGGAAACTGGAGGTGCTGTCCCGTGAGACAGTAAAGGTGAGGATTTGGCCCGTGCTTTTCCCGGGGGGGCAGTAATGGTGAAATGGGGTGCTGTCCGGTAGCAGTAATGGTAGGATGGGCAAATGCTGTCCGGGTGGGCATAATGGGGGAGGATGGCCCGTGTGGGGGTGGGTACAGTAATGGTGAAGCTGGGGGTGCTGTCCGGGGGACAGGGAATGGGGGAAAACTGGGGGGTGCTTTTCCGGGGGACAGTAATGGTGAAGTGGAGGTTTTGTCCTGGGAAAACAGTAATGGGGAGGGTGGGAGTGCTGTCCTGGGTGACTAAATGGGTGAAGCTGGAGGGGCGTCCTGGGGGACAATTTAAAGTGAGGGGTGGCAGTGCTTTCCCCGGGTGAGAGTAATGGTGGGGAAACTGGAGGGGCTTCCTGGGAGACATTTAAAGGTGAGGATGGCAGTGCTGGCCCGGGGTGGGCAGTAATGGTGAGCTGGAGGTTTCGTCCTGGGTTTACAGTTTAAAGGTGAAGCTGGGGTGCTGTCCTGGGGGACAGAATGGTTTAAGCTGGAAAGGGGCTGTCCTGGGGGACAGTAATGGTGGGAAACTGGAGGGGCTGTCCTGGGGGCAGTAATGGTGGGGGATGGGAGTGCTGTCCTGGTGACAGTAATGGTGAACTGGAGGTTCTGTCCCGGGTGACAGTAATGGGGGAGGGTGGCCCGTGCTTCCTGGGTACTTTAAAGGTGAAGGGTGGGTGTGGGGGTCCCGGGGGACAGAATGGTTGGGGGATGGAAATGCTGTCCCGGGTGGAAATAATGGGGAAGCTGGAGGTGCTTTTCCGGGGGGAAAGTAATGGGGGGAAGTGGGGGTGCGCCCTGGGGGCCGTAATGGTGAGGATGGCATGCTGTCCTGGGGGGACTTAATGGTGAGGATGGGATGCTGTCCTGGGGGACAGTAATGGTGAAGCTGGAGGTGCGTCCTGGGTGACAGTAATGGTTTAAGGGGGAGGTGTGGCCTGAGTGACAGTAAAGGTGAGGAAAGGCGTGCTGTCCTGGGTGACAGTAATGGTGAAGCTGGAGGTGCGGGCCTGGGTGACCGAAATTTGGGGAGGGATGGCAAATGCTGTCCTGGGGGACAGTAATGGTGAAGTGGAGGGGCTTTCCTGGGAACATAATGGTGGGATGGGCAGTGCTGTCCCGGGTGACTAAGGGAAGCGGGGGTGCTGTCCTGAGTGCAGGGAAAGGTGAAGCTGGGGGGTGCTGTCCTGGGGGCCCGTAATGGTTTAAAACTGGAGGTGCGTCCCCGGAAAACAGTAATTTTGAGGGTGGCAGTGTGTCCTGGGGGGGCAGTTTAAAGGTGGGATGGCGTGCTGTCCTGGGTGACAAAATAATGGTGAAGCTGGGGTGCTTTTTTCCGGGGACATAAGGGTTTAGGAATTTCGTGCTAACCTGGGAAAACAGAAAGGTGAGGATGGCAAATGCTGTCCTGGGAGAAGTAAAGGGGAGGATGGCAGTGTGTCCGGGAGAAAAGTAAAGGGGGATGACGGGGTGTTGGGAGGGCAGTAATGGGAGGGTGGCATGCTGGGCCCGGGGGACCCGTAATGGTGGGGCTGGAGGGGCCCGTCCTGGGGGGACAGTAATGGGGAAGCTGGGGGTGCTGGGCCCCGTGAGACGGGAATGGGAGGATGGCAGTGCTTTTCCTGGGTGACGTAAAAGGGGGAAGCTTGGGGGTGCTGTCCCCCGGTTAAACAGGGAAAAAGGGGAGGAGGGGGTTTTGTCCTGGGGGACAGTAATGGTGAGGATGGGATGCTTGGGCCTGGGTGACAGTAATGGTAAAACGGGGGGTTTCGGCCCGGGTGACAGTAATGGTGAAGCTGGAGGGGGGGGTCCTGGGTGGGCAGTAATTTTGAAGCTGAGGTGCTGTCCTGGGGGAAAAGTAATGGGGAGGATGGCAGTGCTGTCCCCGGGTTTACAGGAATGGTGAAAATGGGGGTGCGCCTGGGAGACAGTAAAGGTGAGGATGGCAGTTTCTGTCCGGGTTTACAGTAATTTTTGAAGCTGGAGGTGCTGGTCCCCGGGGACCGTAATTTGGGAAAACTGGAGGTGCTGTCCCGGGGAAAACAGTAATGGTGAGGAAAGGGAGTGCTGTCCTGGGTGACAGTAATGGGGGAAGCGGAAGGGGGCTGCCCGGGAGACAGAAAAGGGGAAGCTGAAGGTTTCGGGCCCGGGGGACAGTAATGGGGAGGGTGGCATTTCTGTTGGGGGACAGTAAGGTGAAGCGGAAAGGGGCTGTCCTGGGTGACAGTAATGGTAAGCTGGAGGGGCTGTCCCGATTTACAGTAATGGTGGGGGGATGGCAGTGCTTCCCGGGTGACAGTAAAAAGGTGAAACGGGGGGTGCTTCCTGGGTGACCCGTTTAAAGGTGGGGATGGGAGTGCTGTTCCCTGGGGGGCGTAAAGGTGAAGCTGGAGGTGCTTTCCTGGGAGACGTAATGGGGAGGGGGCAGTGCTGTCCTGGGTGACTAATGGGTGAAGCGGGGGTGCGGGCCGAGTGACAGTAATGGGGAAGCTGGAAGGGGCTGTCCCGGGGGACAGTAATGGGGAAGTGGAGGTGCTGTCCTGGGGAGACAGTAATGTGAGGGTGGCATGCTGTCCCCGGGGGACAGTAATGGTGAGGGTGGCAGTGCTGTCCCGGGGGAAGTAAAGGTGAAGCTGGAGGTGTTCCGGGGGGACAGTAAGGTTTAAGCTGGGGGTGCTGTCCTGAGTGGGCATAATGGGGAACTGGGGGTGCTGTCCTGGGGGCAGTAATGGTGAAGCTGGGGGTGCGTCCCGGTTTTTACGTAATGTGAGGGTGGCAGTGCTGTCTTGGGGACGTTTAAAGGTGAGGATGGCAGTGCTGTCCTGGGTGACAGAAAAGGTAAAACTGGGGGTGCTAAGGGGGGGCAGTAATGGTGGGGGATTACAGTGTAACCTGGGAGGGCAGGAAAAGGTGGGATGGCAAATGCTGTTGGGGACAGTAATGGGAGGAAGGCAGTGGGTGTCCTGGGAGAAAAGTAATGGTGAGGAGGGAGTGCTGTCCTGGGAGACGTAATGGTGAGGAGGCAGTTTCTGGGCCTGGGGACGAAAAGGGTGAATCTGGAGGTGTGTCCCGGGGGACCCGTAAGGTGAAGTGGAGGGCTGTCCTGTGAGCAGTAATGGTGAGGATGGCAGTGTTGTCTGGGGGGGGTAATGGTGAAGTGGAGGTGCTGTCCTGTGACGTAATGGTGAGGATGGCAGTTTCCGTCCTGGGGACAGTAATGGTGAGGATGGCGGGGCCCGTCCTGGGTGACAGTAATGGTGAACTGGAGGTGCTGTCCGGGGACAGTAATGGTGAAGTGGGGGGTGCTGTCCCGGGTTTACGTAATGGTGAAACCGGAGGGGGTGTTTCCCGGGAGACAGTAAAGGGGGGGTGGCAGGCTGTCCTGGGTGCAGGAATGGTGAAGCTGGAGGTGCTGTCCCTGGGAGACCGTAATGGGGAGGATGGCAGTGCTGTCCCCGGGTGGAGTAATGGTGAAGCTGGGGGGGGTGCTGTCCTGGGAACAGTAAATGGTGAGGATGGCAGTTTTGTCCTGGGGGACAGTAATGGTGAAGTGGGGGTGCTGTCCTGGGGGGGGGGACAAATAATGGTTTAAGCTGGGGTGCTGTCCTGGGTTTTACAGTTTAAAGATGAAGCTGGAGGGGGCTGTCCCGGTTACATAAAGGGGAAGCTGGGGGTGCTGGGCCCGGGGGACAGTAATGGTGGGATGGGGTGCTGTCCTGGGTGACAGAAGGTGAAAGCTGGGGGTTTCGTCCTGGGTGACGAAAAGGTGAGGAAGGCAGTGCGTCCTGGGGGGACAGTAAAAGGTGAAGCTGGGGGGTTTCTGTCCTGGGTGCGAAAGGTGAGGATGGCAGTGCTGTTCCCGGGGGGACAGAAAAGGTGAACGGAGGTGCTGTCCCGGGGGGACAGTAAGGTGGGGCAGAGGTGCTGCCCTGGGGGACAGTAATGGTTTAGGATGGGATTTCTGTCCTGGGGGACAAATAATGGTGGAAAGGGTGGCATCTGTCCCGGGGGCAGTAATGGGGAAGCTGGAGGGCTTTTCCTGGGTGACAGTATGGTGAAGCTGGGGTGCTGTCCTGAGGGCAGTAATGGTTGGGGATGGGATTTCTGTCCTGGGTTTCCGTAATGGGTTTAAGCTGGAGGTGCTTTTCCCCGGGTGACAGTAAAGGTGAGGATGGGAGGCTGTCCTGGGTGACAGTAAAAGGTGAAGCTGGGGGTGCTGTCCTTTGGGGGGGCAGTAATTGGTTTAGGGGTGGCATTTCTGTCCTGGGGGATAAAGGGGGAAGCTGGAGGTGCTGTCCCCGAGTGACAGTAATGGGAAGCTGGAGGGTTTTCCTGGGTGACAGTAATGGTGAAGTGGAGGTGCTGCCTGGGAGACAGTAAAGGGGAGGATTGGAGTGCTGTCCCGGGGGGCGTAATTTGGGGGGGATGGCAGTGCTGTCCTGGGGGCAGTAAAGGTGAAGCTGGGGGTGCTGTCCTGGGGGACAGTAATGGTTGAGGATTACAGTGCTATCCTGGGAGCGAAAAGGTGAGGATGGCAGTGCGTCCTGGGAGACAGAAGGGGAGGGGGCAGTGCTGTCCTGGGGACAAATAATGGTAGGTGACAGTTCTGTCCTTGGGGGACAGTAATGGTGAGGATCAGTGCGTCCTGGGTGACAGTAATGGTGAAGCGGGGGGTGCTGTCCTGGGGGGGACAGTTTAAAGGTGAAAACTGGGGTGGGTGTCCCTTGAGGGCAGTAATGGTGAGGATGGCATTTCTGTCCTGGGTGGGCAGTAAGGTGGAAAACGGAGGGGCTGCCCCCTAGACAGTTGGTGGGATGGCAGTGCTGTCCCGGGGTGACAGTAATGGTGGGGATGGCAAATGCTGCCTGGGTTACAGTAATGGTGAACTGGAGGGGGCTGTCCTGGGTGACAGTAAAAGGGGAAGCTGGGGGTGGGTGCCCCGGTGACAGTAATGGGGAAGGGTGGAGGTGCTGTCCCGGGAACAGTAATGGGGAGGATGGGGTGCCCGTCCCGGGGGGCATTTTAAAGGTGAAGCTGGAGGGGGGCTGTCCGGGAACAGTAAAGGTAGGATGGCAGTGCTGTCCTGGGTGACAGTAATGGTGAAACTGGAAAGGGGCTGCCTGGGGGACAGTAAGGTGAAACTAGGGTGCGGGCCTGGGGGGACGGGAATGGTGAGGGGTTGGGAGTGCTTTCCCGGGGGGACAGTTAAAGGGAAGCTGGAGGTGCCCGTCCTGGGGGACAATAATGGTGAAGCTGAAGGGGCTGTCCTGGGAGACAGTAATGGGGAGGATTGGGAGTTTTGTCCGGGTGACGTAATGGGTGAAGCGGAGGTGGGTTTTTCCCCGGGTGACGTTTAAAAAAAGGTGGGAAACTGGGTGCTGTCCTGATGAAAAGTAAAGGTTTAGGGTGGCAGTGGGTGGGCCTGGGGGACAGTAATGGGAAAAAAGGGGGCTGTCCGGGTACATAAAGTGAGGATGGGGGTGTGCCGGGGGACAGTAATGGTTGGGGAAAAAGGGGGGGTGGGGGGTTTCTTTCCCGGGAGACAGTAATGGGGAGGGGTGGCAGTGCTGTCCTGGGTTTTACTTAAAAGGTGAAGCTGGAAAGGTGCTGTCCCAGTGGGCGTAATGGTGAAGCTGGGGGTGCTGTCCTGGGGTTTTACAGTAATGGTGAAGTGGGGGTCTGTCGGGAGACAGTAATTTGGGGGGGATTGGCCCGTGCTGCCTGGGGGGCAGTAATGGTGGGTTTGGCCCGTGCTTTCCTGGGTACCTAATTGGTTTAACTGGAGGGCTGTCCTGGGGGACAGTAATGGTGGGATTTCAGGCTAACCCGGGGGGAAAAGTAATGGTGAGGATTTGGGAGGGGCTGCCTGGGGGACAGTAAGGTGAGGATTTGGGATGCTGTCCGGAGACAGTAAAGGTGTGGGTGGCCCTGCTGTCCCGGGAGACAGTAATGGGGGAGGTGGGAAATGCTGTTTTCCGGGTACAGTAATTTGGGGGGGTGGGGGGTGCTGCCCCGGGGACGTAAATTTTTGAAGCTGGAGGTGCGGTTTCCCGTGAGCCCGTAATGGTTTAGGATGGGGTGCTGTCCCCGGGGGACCCGTAAAGGTGAAAACTGGAGGGCTGTCCTGGTAACGTAATGGTGAGGATGGCCAAATTTCTGTCCGGTGACAGTAAAGGTGAGGGTGGGAGTTTCTGTCCTGGGGGGGGGGGTAATGGGAGCTGGAGGGGGCTGTCCTGGGTGACAGTAATGGGGAAGGGAGGGGCTGGGCCTGGGGGGGACAGAAAAGGTGAAGGGAGGTGCTGCCTGGAGACAGTAATGGGGAGGATGGGAGTGCTGTCCGGGTGACATTTAATTTGGGGAAAACTGGAGGGCGTCCGGGAGGGCAGTAATGGTGAGGAAAGGGGATGCGTCCTGGGGGAGAGTAATGGAAGCGGGGGTGCTGTCCTGGGAGACAGTAAGGGAAAGGGTGGGGTGCTGTCCTGGGGACAGTAATGGGGAAGCTGGAGGTGCTGCCGGGGGCAGTAATGGTTTAAGCTGGAGGGGGTGTCCGGGTGACAGTAAATGGTGGGAAACTGGAGGTCTGTCCTGGGTGACAGTAATGGTGAAGCTGGAGGTTTCTGTCCCCGGGTGACAGTAAAGGTTTAGGGTGCCCGGCCGTCCTGGGGGGACCGTAAAAGGTGAAGCTGGGAATGGGGCTGTCCCCGGGGGACATAAAAATGAGGATGGCAGTGCTGTCCCGGGGGGACAGAAAGGGTTTAAACTGGAGGGCTGTCCTGGGGGGCAGTTAAAGGGGAGGTGGGGAAGGGTGTCCCCGGGTGACGTAATGGTTTTGTGGGTGCGTCCGGGTTGGCCCGTAAAGGGGAACTGGAAAGGGGGGCCCCGGGAGACAGTAATGGGAGGATGGCAGTGGGTGTCCCGGGAGAAAGTAAGGTGAGGATTTCAGTGCCCTCCTGGGGGACAGTAATGGGGAAGCTGGGGGTGCTGTCCCGGGTGACAGTAATGGGAAAAATGGAGGTGCTTGGGCCGAGTGAAAAGTAATGGTGAAAGGGTGGCAGTGCTGTCCTGGGGGGGGGCAGTAAAAGGTGAAGCTGGGGGTGCGTCCTGGGTTTACAGTAATGGGGGAGGGTGGCAGTGCTGGCCTGGGGGACAGTAATGGGGAAGCTGGGGGTGCTGTCCGGGGGGACATAATGGTGAGGATTTGGGAGTGCTTTCCTGGGTGGAAATAATGGTGAAGGGTGGAGGGGCTGTCCTGAGTGACGTAATGGTGAAGGAGGGTGCTGTCCCCGGGTGACAGAAAAGGTGGAAGCTGGAGGTGCGTCCGGTAAAACAGTAATGGGGAGGATTGGGAGTGCTGCCGGGGGGCAGTTTAAAGGTGAGGAAGGCAGTGCTGTCCCGGGGACAGTAATGGGAAGGGGGTGCTTTTCCTGGGGGACAGTAATGGGGAGGATTCAGTGCTATTTTGGGAGACAGAAAAGGTGAGGGGTGGCAGTGCTGTCGTGGGGGACAGAATGGTTTAGGAAGGGGTGCTTTTCCTGGGAGACGTAATGGTGAGGGGCAGTTTCCCGTCCTGGGGAAAATAAAGGGGAGGGGTGGCAGGCTGGGCCTGGGTGACAGTAATGGTTTAAGCTGGAGGGCTGTTTCCCGGGAAACAGAACGGTTTAAGCTGGAGGGGGCGTCTGTGAGACAGTAATGGGGAGGGTGGCAGTGCTGTCCGGGTTGGGAAATAATGGTAAGCTGGGGGCTGGGCCTGGTAGGAAAATAAAGGTGAGGATGGGAGTGCTGTCCTGGGTTGGGCAGTAATGGTGAGGATGGCAGTGCTGTCCGGGTGACCCGTAATGGTAAGCTGGGGGTGCTGTCCTGGGGGACAGAAATGGTTGAAGCGGGGGTGCTGTTTCCCGGTGACAGTAATGGGAAGCGGAGGTGCTGTTCCCGGGGGGCCCGTAATTGGGGAGGAAAGGGAGTGCTGTCCTGGGTTTACAGTAAAGGGGAAGCTGGGTGCTGGCCCGGGGGGACAGTAATGGGTGAGGGGTGGCAGTGCTGTCCTGGGTGACAGTAATGGTGAAGCCGGAGGTGCTGTCCCGGGAGGGCAGTAATGGTGAAGTGGGGGGTGGGTGTCCCGGGGGCATAAAGGTGAGGATTGGCGTTTCTGCCCGGGGACAGTAATGGTGAAACTGGAGGGGCTGTCCTGGGGGAAAAAAAATGGGGAAAACGAAAAGGGCTGTCCTGGGGGGACAGTAAAAGGGGGAGAATGGCATGCTGTCCTGGGTGACAGTAAAGGTGGGGAGCTGGGGTGCGGTTTCCGGACCCAGTAATGGGGGAGGGTGGCAGTGCTGTCCCGGGAAAACGTAAAGGTGAGGAGGCAGTGCTGTTTCCCGGGAGAAGTAATGGTTTAAGCTGGAGGGGCTGGGCCGGGTTGGGCAGTAATTGGGGGAAGCTGGAGGTTTCGCCTGGGGAAAAGTAATGGTGAGGATGGGGGTCTGTTCCCCGGGTGGAAAAGTAAGGGGAAGCTGGAGGTTTCTGTCCTGGTAGACAGTAATGGTTAGGATGGGGAGGTGTCCCCGGGAGACAAAATAAAAGGTGAGGTGGCATTTTGGTCCTGGGGGACAGTAATTGGGAAGCTGGGGGGTGCTGTCCGGGAGACAGTAATTGGGGGAAGCTGGAAAGGGGCTGTCCTGGGAACAGTAATGGGGGGGAAGGGTCTGTCCCCGGGGGGACAGTAAGGGGGAAGTGGGGTGCCCGTCCTTGGGACAACAGTAAAGGTGAGGGTGGGAATGCGTCCTGGGGACCCGTAATGGTGAGGATGGGAGTGCTGTCCTGGGTGACTAATTTTGGGAAATGGAGGTGCTGTCCGGGTGACAGTAATGGGGAAGCTGGAGGGGGTCCGGGTGAAAAGTATTTGGGGAGGATGGAGGGCTGTCCTGGGTTTACAGAAAAGGGGAAGCTGGGGGGTGCGTCCCCGGGAGACATTTAAAGGGGAGGGTGGGAGTGCTGTCCTGGGAGCAGTAATGGGGAGGATGGGATTTCTGTCCTGGGAAAACAGTAATGGGGAAGGGTGGAGGTGCTGTTTCCCGGGAGACAGTAATGGGGGAGGATGGGGTGCTGTCCCCGGGGGCAGTAATGGTGAGGATTGGGGGTTGGCTGTCCTGGGTGACAAATAATGGTGAAGCTGGGGGGTTTTCCTGGGAGCCCGTAATGATGAGGGTTGCCGGGGCTGTCCCCCGGGAGACAGTAATGGTTTAGGATGGCAGTGCTGTCCTGGGGACAGTTTAAAGGGGAAGCTGGAGGTTTCTTTTCCTGGGAGAAAAGTAATGGTGAGGGGGAAAGGGGCTGTCCGGGTGCATAATTTGGGGAGGATGGAGGTGTGTCCTGGGTGACGTAAAGGTGGGGGGGAGGTTTCTGTTTCCCGGGAACAGTAATTTGGGGAGGAAGGAGGGCTGTCCCGGGGGACAGTAATGGTGAGGATGGAGGGCTGTCCTGGGAGACAGTAATGTAGGGTGGAGGGCTGTCCTGGGGGACAGTAAAAGGTGAGGATGGGGGGGGGCGTCCCGGTAGAAGTAATTGGGGAGGGTGGAGGTTCTGTCCCGGGAGACAGTAATGGTTTAAACTGGGGGGTTTCTGTCCTGGGAGACAGTAAAAGGTGGGATGGAGGTTCCCGTCCTTTGGGGGACAGTAATGGTGAGGATGGCAGTGCTGTCCTGGGAAAACAGTAAAAGGGGAGGATGGCAGTTTTCTTCCTGGGAAAACAGTAATGGTGGGATGGCAGTGGGTGTCCTGGGAGACAGTAATGGGGAAAAATGGGAGTGGGTGTTCCCCCGGGGGACAGTAATGGTTTAGGAAGGAGGGGGCTTCCTGGGAGACAGTAATGGTGAGGATGGGGTTTCTTTTCCTGGGAGAACCCGGAAAAGGTAGGATGGGGGTTGCTTCCCGGGAGCAGTAATGGTGGGATGGAGGTGCTGTCCCCGGGGGGACATAATGGTGAGGATGGCCGTGCGTCTTGTAGACATAATGGTTTAGGATATCATGCGTCCTGGGGGGACATTTAAAGGGGAGGGGTGGGAGGCGTCCCCCGGGGACAGTAAATGGTGAGGGTGGAAAGGGGCTGTCCTGGGAGAAAAAGTAATGGTGAGGGTGGAGGTGCTGTCCCCGGGAGACAGTAATGGTGAAGCTGGGGGGTGCGTCCTGGGGGACGTAATGGTGAAGCTGGGGGTGGGGTTTTCCTTGGGGGACGTATGGGGAAAAATGGAGGTGGGGTTTCTGGGAGACAGTTAAAGGTTTAAGCTGGGGGGGGGGGTTTTTTCCCGTCCTGGGAGACAGGGAGTGGGAAGATGGAGGTTTCTGCCCTTTTGGGGGAAAAGTAAAGGTGAAAACTGGAGGGGCTTTTCCCGGGAGACCGGGGAGTGGTGAAGATGGAGGTGCTGTCTTGGAGACCGTAAAGGGGGGAAGCTGGAAAGGGGTGTCCCGGGGGACGAAATGGTGGGAAACTGGGTGCCCGTCCTTTGGAAAACAGGGAAAGGGTTTAAAACTGGGGTGCTGTCCTGGGAAAAGGGAGTGGGGAAGAAGGAGGTGCTGTCCTGGGAACAGTAAAGGTGAAGCTTTAGGTGCTTCCCGGAACAGTTAAAAGGGGGAAAATGGAGGTGCTGTCCTGGGGGACAAATTTAAAAGTACGCAGGAGGGAAAGCCCTTAAAAAAGACCCTTTAGGGGGACAGGGCTGTAATGGGGGAAAAAAGGGGAGTCCCAAAGGAAAAAATAAAAAACCCAAAATTACAAACAAATAATACCCCAGGGGATACAAATAAGGGGGCCCCCACTAGCAATAGTGAGGATATATTACCCGAAACAAAAAGATGAGAGCTTTCCCCGTTATACCAGTGAGGATAGGAATGAGACAGGTAAACAAGCACCAACCCAAAGGGAAAACCGTCGCAGAAAACCCTAGGGAAAGGAAACCAAACCTGTGCACAAACTACACCCTTTGGGAAACCCCGCAGACATGGGGGAAAACTGGGAAAAAAAAAAATGGACGTACAACTATACCCCCCTAGAAAATGCTCGCCCATAAGGGCAACCCGGGAAAATACAAAATCCCTTCCTGTAAGCTTTTTTTTACCCCCGAAATGTGTACCTCTTCAGAAAAGGGAAAGGGGCTGTTTTTAAAAATTTTAAAAGTAGGCACACAAAACCCAAAGGAAAAAAAAGATACAAACATCCAGGCCATGGGGGAAAACCCGGGGGAGCCACACCACTCAAAAGGGGGAGGTTTTTAGTTCCCGGGAAAAAAAAAAAATTTTGGGAGGAAAAAGGCAAAATCGTACACCAAAACCAAACATTTTTGGAGTGGAAAAACCCCCGTCCCTTGGGCCCCCACTCCCAAACCCAAAAGAATTTCAATACTAGTGCCGGAAAAATCCCCCCCAGTACCCAATCCACCCTCCCATGACGTTCTTTAATTAAAAAAATAAGGGTCAAACCAGCAACGACAACAAAATAAAAATTTTATCCATGGACTGCTTGCAGAGGCAAAAGCAATGTTCGCGGCTTTCACAGAGTCCCACATAAAGGACACTTGGACAAAGAAATAGGAAACCCCGGTTACAAACCCTTAAAAGATGCGACAAGAGAAAAAGGGAAAAAAAAGGGGGGGGGGTTTTTTCCCGTAAAAACGCAGGTCCCACTTGTTTGCCAAAACTGCTTGATGCCCCCCAAATGATTTGTGGAAGTTTTAAACATAAAAAAATCGAGAAAACCAAAAAATTTGTCATTGCGGTAGTTTTCAAGGGCCCCGGTTTCAAGTTTCCCCCCCAATTTCCCGGGAAAAGCTGGTTTTTAAATTTACCACTGTCGGAAAAACTGCCCGCTCCTGCCCCCAAAAATTTTGCTCCTGGGGGAAAATTTCAAATTTAGGCCCTAAAATGGGGGAATATAGCAAAAAATTTTTTGTTTCATTTATAACACCAGGAGGGGCTCTGACGAAACTCACACACGAGCTTTTAAACTCTCACAAAATTCAATTGAAAAAACCCCAAATAATAGACCTACTAGGGCTGGGAAAAAATACACAGACCCCCATTTTTCAAATAACAAAGATGATTGATACCGAAATGTCACCATATCAAAAACATAAACCAAAAATCACAAATAATCGAGGTTCGACTGGATGCGCGGAGCCCCAGACCGACAAAATGGATTTGTCACGAGGGACCTACACCAAATTTTAAATTTTTTAACTAAACAAAAAAGGGGACCCAAATAAATCAAGTCCTAAACGATTTTAAACTGGGAAGAAAAGACAAGAAAACACCCCCAAATTATCTTTGAACAATTTTAAATCGGTGGGACTCGATATACTCAAGGCTTATTCCTTTAAAAAAAAAGGAAATAGTTTTAAAATAGAAAGGACAGGCGTTCCCCTTTTCAGGCGAAGGAAAAAAAAAATAAAAAGGGCGGGTAAAAGAGGCCCCAAAATTTCTGAAATGCGTTTGGGGTTTACTGGGCGAGAAATAGCAAACATCGCCTTTTAAACTAAAGGAATCTTTAGGGGTCAGGAAATTGCGGGAAGAACTAAAAGCCCTAAATGAAAATTTAAAGAAATTCCCCCAAAATATTTTTTTTCTTATGCCAAAACAAAGTCGGGGGGTTTTTTTTGGGCCCCCCAAAAAATTCCAAAATTTTTAAAAAAACCCAAAAGGGGGGAAAGGGGTTTTTAAAAAAAAAATTTTTAAAAAAAAGGGGAAAAAACCCTTTTAAAAATTTTTAAAAAATTTTTAAAGGGAAAAAACCCCCGGGGGAAAATTTTTTTTTAAAAAAAAAAAAATTTTTTTTGGGCTTTCCCAAAAAAAAAGGGGGGGGGAAAAAAACCCCAAATACCCCTTTTTAAAACCCCCGGGGAAAGGAAAACCCCCCTTTCCAAATTCCCCAAAAAAAAAAAAAGGGGGGCCCGGAAAAACCCCCCCTTTTTTTTTTTTAAAAACCCCCCCGGTTTTTGGGGTTTTTTTTCCCCGGGTTTTTTAAAAAATTTTTTTTTAAAAAAAAAATTTTTTTTTTGGGCCCCTTTTCCTGGGTTTAAAACCCCCGGGCCCCCCGTAAAAAAAGGAAGTTCCCTTTAAAAAAAAAAAAAAAAAGGAAAAAAAAATTTTTTTTAAAAACCCCAAAAAAGGTTTTTTTTTAAAAATTTTTTCCCCCCTTTTTTCCCCTTTTTAAAAAAAAAATTTTTTTCCCCAAAAAAAAACCCCCCCCCCAAAAAAAAGGTTTTTTTTTCTTATGCCAAATCAAAGTCGAGAACAACATTCAGTATTGGGCCCCTACTTAAACGATATGGGTCCTACACAGATGACAGCAAGGAAATGAGAGCTACTCAAGTCCCAATATGACTCAGTCTTTAGATCAAAATGATTTTTTTGAGAGAGCCACAGAATTTGGTTAACACAAGCCTATCTGATATTATCCTGACATCAAATGACTTCGAACAGGCGATAAATGACATGCCCATGCACTCTGTCCCAGTGCCAGACTCGTGGAACTCCGTGTTCATCAAGAACTGCAAGAAGCCCCTATCACGAGCTTTTACCATCCTATGGAGAGGGAGCATGGACACGGGGGTCGTCCCACGGATACTAAAAGCAACAGACATACCCCCACTCCACAGAGCAGGCAGTAAAGCAATAGCAAAGAACTACAGACCGATAGCACTAACATCCAATATCACAAAAATCTTTGAAAGGGTCCTAAGAAGCAAGATCGCCACTCATCTAGATATCCATCAATTTCACAACCCAGGGCAACATGGGTTTAGAGCAGGTCGCTCCTGTCTGTCTCAGCTACTGGATCACTACGACAAGCTCCTAGATGCACTAGAAGACAAAAGGAATGCAGATGTAATATACAGAGACATTGCAAAAAGCATTCGACAAGTATGACCATGGTGTAATAGCGCACAAAATGATCGCTAAAGGAATAACAGGAAAAGTTGGAAGATGGGTCTATAATTTCCTCACAAACAGAACACAAAAAGTAGTAGGCAGCAGAGTAAAGTCTGAGGCTGCTACGGTGAAAAGCTCTGTTCTGCAAGGTACAGTACTCACTCCCACCTTGCTTCTCATCCTCATATCTGACATAGAAAATGATCTCAGCCACAGCACCGTGTCTTCCTTTGCAGATGACACCCGAATCTGCACGAGTGCCTTCCATTGCAGACACTGCAAGGCTCCAGGCGGACATCAACCAAATCTTTCAGTGGGCTGCAGAAAACAATATGAAGCTCAACGATGAGAAATTTCAATTACTCCGATATGGTAAACATAAGGAAATTGAAACTTCATCAGAGTTCAAAACAAATTCCTTCCGCAAAATAGAGCGAAAAACCAACATCAAAGACCTGGGAGTGATCATGTCGAGGATCTCGCCTTCAAGGACCATAACATTGTATCAATCACATCTGCTAGAAAAATGACAAGCTGGATAATGAGGACCTTCAAAACTAGGGATGCCAAGACAGTGATGACACTCTTCAGGTCGGTTGTTCTATCTAGGCTGGAATATTGCTGCACGCTAACAGCACCTTTCAAGGCAGGTGAAATTGCTGACCTGGAAAATGTACAGAGAACCTTCATGGCGCGCATAACGGAGATAAAACACCTCAATTACTGGGAGCACTTGAAGTTCTTGAACCTGTACTCCCTGGAACACAGGCGGGAGAGATACATGATACACTTATTACCCAACAAAAGGCTGCAGTTAGAATAACAAATTCCCACTACAGGCAGCACACTCCACCAATATTCAAAACTCTAAACCTACTCACCATACAAAACATCCATACTTATTACTGAACCTATTACATACATAGAACACTTAACTCTGATATTAACCCTCCCCTTAAACATCTCCTTGCCAACCTCAACAGAACACATGACCATAACACAAGGCACAGATCACTCTTTGATGTTCCTCGTGTCCATCTCACGCTATGCAAAAACTCAATGCACATAAAAGGCCCTAAAATCTGGAATTCATTACATGTAAATATAAAAAACACTATCTGTTTATAAATTCAAGTCTCTTATCAAAAATCACTTACCCACAACCAAATAAATACTGAATAATTGCATCTTATAAATTGTATATCTTAAATATTTCACATAATTGTATCACATAAATGTTAAACATGAGACCCAATCAAACTTTGTAATCTTTTAAATACACTACCTAACAGAATACTCCAACCTACTGAATGTACATCAATGCATGCAACCATATGACCTGTCTTTGTAATACTCAAACTAATTGTTACTTAAGCTTAATTGTTATCTGTTTACAATAATGTTTTACCACTGAATACATCATTGCTTAGTTAATCTTAAGTTAATTTTAAGCCAGCCCGTAATGCTATGCATATAAGGGGCTTTGGCATGCTGCACTTAACTGCATTCTTTTGTACTTCTCTGTATCATGTTGAAATAAATAAATAAATAAATATACACCTGGAAAATCCTAGAGGGACTAGTACCGAACTTGCTCACGAAAATCACTCACTACGAAAGCAAAAGACTCTGCAGATGATGCAACATCCCCCCAATGAAAAGCAGGGGTGTCACTAGCACGTTAAGAGACAATACAATAAGTGTCAGGGGCCCGAGACTGTTCAACTGCCTCCCAGCATACATAAGGGGGATTTCCAATAGACCCATAGCTGTCTTCAAGCAGGCACTGGACAAGCACCTAAAGTCGGTACCTGACCAGCCGGGCTGTGGCTCGTACGTTGGATTGCGTGCAGCCAGCAGTAACAGCCTGGTTGATCAGGCTCTGATCCACCAGGAGGCCTGGTCACAGACCGGGCCTCGAGGGCGTTGACCCCCGGAACTCTCTCCAGGTGAACTCCAGGTTTGGGTTACGTTGAGAGCAAAAATCCTAACACAGAGTTAGATTGCAATGTTACTGCCCGTAAATATTATTACAGAAGCTTAGTGTTCCATTGTGTGCATAAATATTGGATAGGGAATACCCGTTGAATTCAGACTCTGTGGTTACTAATACCATTGGAATATTTGCAGGAACCAGTCCTTCTGTGCACATGGCATCTTGAAGTGAGAGATCCTAGAAGTCTAGATTGCTTGGGCAGAATTAGATTTCTAGTCAGCATAGACTCCTCATCCACGTAAGTCTGTTCTAGTTTGTGCATGCGAATAAGAGTTTCCTGCAAGTTAGATTAATTCTCATATTGAAGTGTTCTCTAAGAGTCACTTGTCATACTGGGACCTTGGAGTCCCGGGTACCTGTAATCAACAGTGACCGCCAGAAAGGGCATCTCACAGGGAACCAGATAGAAGATTTCTAAAGATAGAAACATTGGGAGTTTCCTTACACCTGTTGTCCGGTTCACCTAGCAAGCAAGCAAGGTGCTAGTCGACTGGTGTGGGTTGCATACACAAATAACCCGCACATAGAAGAGAGGAGCTTACGACGTCGTAAGCTCCTCTCTTCTATATGCGGGTTATTTGTGTATCGTTCCAGTCACGGTATTGTGCCTTTTTGTTATTTATGGGTCGCATCCTGGTGGACAAGATTGAAGACCCCATTGGAAATAAGACAGTCCCTCAGTGACGCACTGCCTTTCTTTGGTTATCCTGGATCGTTAAGTCTTCGGGGTTAAAAATCCGAATAAAATCATTGGCTGATGAGAAATAATTTTTTAAATCGTTTTAGTTTACCATTCGAAAAAAAGAAAGAAAACGAATGCTCTCAAATATAAAGAAAATCAATATTTGTGTCTAACTATTATATTTGAAATTAAACGTTATAGAACCTGTTGTTAACTAAGTTTATTCAGCTACAGGTACACATAAATACAGTTACATAAATTATCATACATAGCAAATGTGTAGAGCGTTTTCTATCTCACGAATTGGGGGGTATTAGAGTTTTTGATAAGGTTGTTCATTATTCATTAGAGATTTGCCGGTACTTCCGGCCCGGGTCTTCTCCAGATGGTGACCCGGCGAGTAAGGTTGTTTAATGTTTTAAAAAGGACGGGGTGATGGGGGGTTGCAACGGACAGCGGTTGTGGTGTTGATGACAAAAAGGGGCCCAACAGTCTACAGTGCAGGATTATAGGGCTTTACGCTTATGTGCGATGATTATAAGTAATTTGCTAGAATTTGGGGGAATCGATTGAAAAAGGTGATTGATAAGGTCGTAGACAGGGAACGATACGGGGTACCAGGTAGGTCTATGTACGAGGGGCATGAGTTGATAAGGGGATTTATAGAGAAGCGGCAGGAGTCGGGTGGAGGAGGAGTCTTAGCGTTGGATTGGCAGGCAGCATACGAGTGTCCAAAGGTATGTGTTGTGGCGGTTCATGAGATGGCAGGGGTTTGGGGAGGAAATCGTGTCTTGGGCACGGACCTTGTATAAGGAGGCGTGTATGCGCGTGCAGGTTAATGGGGCTTGTACCATTGATGAGTGTGTACATTAAAAGGAGTTTTCTGCGTGAGGGTGGGGTGGGGGGGGGGGGCGGTGGGATTGGGAGAGTGCATGAAGATATGCAACGGTGGTGGGAAGGGGGCAGGGATTTGCAGGTCTGCGAGGCCATGTTGCGGTCTTGATGATGGCGAGGAACCCGGCTCATATAAGTTGGGGGTTCTTGAGAGGGTGGGGATGGGGGGGTAGTGAGATACTTTTCTCAACGGTAAAGGTGTTACTATATGTTCTTATTTAAGCTCCACCATATGGAAGGGATGAGTGGAGTAAGGTATACGGTGCTAAGGTATAAGGTGCTTAGATACTGGGTTGATATGCCTCGGGGTAGTAAGATAAGATAAGATTTCGTTCGGATTTTTAACCCCGGAGAGTTAGCAACCCAGGATAACCCAAGAAAGTCAGTGCGTCATCGAGGACTGTCTAACTTATTTCCATTGGGGTCCTTAATCTTGTCCCCCAGGATGCGACCCACACCAGTCGACTAACACCCAGGTACCTATTTGCTGCTAGGTGAACAGGACAACAGGTGTAAGGAAACGTGTCGAAATGTTTCCACCCGCCGGGAATCGAACCCGGGCTCTCCGTGTGTGAAGCGGGAGCTTTAGCCACCAGGCCACCGGGCCACCTGAAGGCGTATTCCTGCCTTTAAGGACACCGTGTTGTATGACATGCACAGTGCGACATTAAACAGCGTTCCAGTGCAGAGTGACTCTCTAACGTTATATTATGTTCTGTTAAGCAGGTATTCACTGTTGTGTAGTTCATGAGTGAAATTTGGGGCATCAGACACCGTGCCACATGTTATTTATTTGTGTGCTGCTATTTTATGTAATTGATTTGTGTTCATTGTATGTTCGAAGGTGTGGGACAGATGGGTGCCCACGAGGTATTGTTGAGGTATTGTTATGGTTGGTGTGTGTGTGTGTGTGTGTGTGTGTGTGTGTGTGTGTGTACACACACCTAGTTGTGGTTACAGGGGTCGATTCATAGCTCCTGGCCCCGCCTCTTTACTGGTCGCTACTGGGTCACTCTCCCTGAACCATGAGCTTTATAATACCTCTGCTTAAAGCTGTGTATGGATCCTGCCTCCACTACATCGCTTCACAAACTATTCCACTTCCTGACTACTCTGTGTGTATGTATGTGTGTACTCACCTATTTGTGGTTGCAGGGGTCGAGTCTTAGCTCCTGGCCCCGCCTCTTCACCGGTTGCTACTGAGCCCTCTCTCTCCCCGCTCCATGAGCTTTATCAAACCTCGTCTTAAAACTGTGTATGGTTCCTGCCTCCACTACGTCATTTTCTAGGCTATTCCACTGCCTTACAACTCTGACTGAAGAAATACTTCCTAATATCTCTCTGACTCATTTGTCTTCAACTTCCAATTGGGTGGCCTCTTGTTCTGTGTCCCCTCCCTGGAACATCCTGTCTTTGTCCACCTTGTCTATTCCACGCAGTATTTTATATGTCGTTATCATGTCTCCCCTGACCCTCCTGTCCTCCAGTGTCGTCAGGCCGATTTCCCTTAATCTTTCTTCATAGGACATTCCCCTTAGCTCTGGAACTAACCTTGTCGCAAACCTTTGTACTTTCTCTAGTTTCTTGACGTGCTTTATCAAGTGCGGGTTCCAAACAGGTGCTGCATACTCCAGTATGGGCCTGACATACACGGTGTACAGTGTCTTTGAACGATTCCTTACCAAGGTATCGGAATGCTGTTCTCAGGTTTGCCAGGCGCCCATATGCTGCAGCATTTTATCTGGTTGATGGTGCTTCGGGACATGCTCGGGTTAAAATCCCCCCAAAGATCTTTTCCCTTGAGTGGGGGTTTGCAGTTTTTGGCCACCTACCTATACTCGGTCTGTGGTCTCTGTGCCCTTCCCCTATCTTCATACTTTGCTTTTGGGCGGTTTAATTCGAAACCCTTTTTGCCTGACCAGGTGCCCAGTCTCTCCAGGTTCTTTGAAGCCCCCTGCCTGGTCCTCATCAGTTTTTAATTTCCTCATTAATTCACATCATCGGGGCCCAAAAACAAGGCACTTCTGAGTCTAACCCTTCCATCAAATTCGTTCCCCATAAACCTGCCGGGCCCGGGACCCCCCCCTTGGGCCCCCGTAAGGGGGCCCCCTGTGCTCTACTCCTGACTTTTCCCTCCCCTTTTTTTTGACCCTTCAGGCCCCTTCCCTTTAAATCCGGATGCTCACCCCCCCTCCTTCGGGGGAAACTTTTAAAATTCTTAAACCCAAAGAAGGTCAAACCCCCCCCCCCCCCCCCCCCCCTTTTTTTTGGGGTTTTCCTTGCTGGTGCCCCCCATCGGGTCTTCCCCCCAGAGTCCTTCCTCTGTCTACTGTAAATACTTCCTTAAATCTCGTGTTGAGTCCTCCATCCCCTCTTGCGTTTCTTGTGAGTTCTCC
The DNA here is from genome assembly GCF_026875155.1 of Cherax quadricarinatus. Lineage (NCBI taxonomy): Eukaryota > Metazoa > Arthropoda > Malacostraca > Decapoda > Parastacidae > Cherax > Cherax quadricarinatus. The sequence goes on from NC_069479.1 coordinate 3,269,821, forward strand.
CCCTTCTTTCCCCCTTATCACCTGGTCCTTGGGTGTTGTCTTCCTCCTAAAGGGCTTACACAGTTTCGGGTCAATTTTACTTTTGATGCTATTTTGTTTTTTATACTGTCGCTGGGGCCCCCCTCCTTATCTGGGCATACTGTTTCTGGCTCTTTTACAATCTCCCTTTTTTTCCTGGGGCCTATGCCCCTGTACCTTTTCCATTCTCAGTTGCACTTGTTTTTGACCCCTAAAACCTTCGGGTAAACCCAAAGGGCTCGTTTGGGGGCTTTATTTTTTCTGTTTCCCTTTGGGAACAAAACTTTCCCTGCCTCCTTGCACTTTGTTGCCCCATATTCCATCATTCGTTTACTGATTTTCCCCCATTTCTGTCCCACTAAAACCCCCTGCAGGAAGTTCTCATACTTGTGTACCCCCCTTTTTTAGTTTGGCCTGACCCTTCATTCCTGTTACCTTCTCCCTTGTAACTCTACTATATAACAAAACTCAGAACCACATGATCGCTACTCCAAGGGGCCTTCGTAAGTGGTTTCCCCCAATGTCTAACTCCAGGGTGAACCAAGACCCCTCTTGCTGGCTCATCCTCCCCCCTCTCGGGTTTTGGGCCCCACAGTTGATGCATGAGGTTTTCAAGTACCCCATCCCATCTTGGCTCTCCCTGTTTCGGGACCCCATGGGCTCCAGGGTTTTCCCATCGATCTCCCTGTGGTTGAAAACGCCCCATTACCATAACTTTGCTCTGCCGAGTGAGCTCTTCTTGCCACCTCAGCCCGTGTGTCCCCCACACCCTTTGTTTTTTTCGTTCCTCTCTTGGCCTCCTCAGTTCTGTGGTGGGTTATACATCACTCCAATGCTACTTTTTCTCCGGGCTGAATTGTACCTACAATGTAGTCTTTCTCCAATAATGTCCATGCCTTCCATTTCCTCAAATCCCTATCGGTGTTTTATGAGCAGTGCAACCCCTCCTCCCCCTATACTCCTATCTTTCCTCAGGATCTGATATCCCATTGGGAAGATTGTCTGTGTTATTGTCTCAGCGATTTTTGTTTCTGTGACTGCTATGATGCCTGGGGATTTTTCACTGATTCTTTCGTTCCACTCCTCATGTTTATTCGTTATTCCATCTGCGTTTGTGTACCAAACTTTCAGTTTCTTTTCTATCATTGTGGTCATGCAAGAATATTGGGGTTGGGGGAGCGAGAGCCTTGGTGGGGGCCTATATGGGGCTGTGGTGTAGGTGGGGTTTGTGATGATGGGGTGGGGTCAGAATGCCCATAAGGGACAGCTGTTGGGGTGAGGTTTGTGATATGGGGTTGGTGGCAGAGGGAACAGTGAGTGGGTTGTAGTATAGGTTGCTCAGTTGCGTTGGGAATGTCGTGGTTGGAGTCTTTTGGTGGGAGATTCTGTGGGGTGTGTTTGCCCTTCCTCCTGTGTCTGGGTCCTGCTCATCTTCGTCATTGCCTCTCGTTCCTCCTTGCGTCTCTGTACCCTCTCTTTCAGTGTAGTCCTTTCATCTTGTGTCTTTTCGCGGTCGAGGTATACTCTCTGGTACCCTGTTTGTCCCTCAGTCTTGCTTTCTCTTGCAGAATCCTGGTTCAAAACTGATTCTTCCTTGAAAATTACTTTGACAGGCTATACCCTTTCCCACTCGCAAACCACCCAATTCTCTGAAAATTTGTCACCTGGGCCCATATCGCCCTCACCTATTGTTTTCAATGATGCCTTCAATAATTTTTTTCTCCTCCTGTTTTATTTCTCCAAAGTTGTCCCTTTGCCTTCTTGGAGCCCGTACACAAAAAACTGACCTGGGCCCTTTCCTCCTCCCATGAGTCTCCATCTGCTTCCTCTGAGGCATTTTATTTCCTTCCATTGACATGTTCTTGCCTTCAGTCCCTGTCATATCTGGAACTTCTATTCTCAGTGAACTGTCTTTCATGACCAGCTGCCCCTTGCTACTGCAGTTGGCTGTTAGAATCTCTGCATATAGCATACCTCATTGTCTTCGGACCTGTCATTTGATCTTAGTGTACTCCTCGTCTTTTCCCTGGGCCCCACGTGGGTCTGATAAGGGCCCTTCGCGTACAGCATGTCTCCGTTGTTGCTTACCGTCCCCTTGTCTGTGCCTGATGTCACATCTGAATTGTCATTTGTCTCTCTAATCTGTTTCAGGCTTTGCAGTTTCTCTTCTAAGCACTGTATCCTAGCTTCTGCTGCTAAGACCTGTACTTCCACTTCCTGGGACTCCTCAGCTATCTGCTCCTCATTTTCTTACCAAGCTCTACTATCTTCCTTCCCCACTCTTCCTCCCTTTTTTGGAGCTCTAACTCCCAGTCTTTCCTCCCTGGTTTTGTCCCACCAGAAACTCTGGTTTTTCCGTCCTCTAGAGCCACCCATGAGGGATAAGACCAAGGGTGAGAGAGAGAAATGTGAGGGGGGAGAGAAAGGGGGGAGAGAGAGGGAGAGGAGGGAGAGGGAGAGAGAGGGGGTGAGAGAGAGTGAGAGGAAGTGAGAGAGAAATGAGAGGAGAGTGAGAGAGAGTGGGGGAGAGAGTGAGAGAAGAGTGAGAGAGAGTGAGAGAGAGTGAGAGAGAGTGAGAGAGAGTGAGAGAGAGTGAGAGAGAGTGAGAGAGAGTGAAGAGAAGTGAGAGAGAGTGGGGAGAGAGTGAGAGTGAGTGAGAGTGAGAGAGGTGAGAGAGAGTGGGGAGAGAGAGAGAGAGAGAGAGTGAGAGGGAGAAGAGGGGGGAGAGAGAGGGGAGAGAGAGGGAGAAAAGGGAGAGAGGGGGAGAGAGAGGGAAGAGAGGGAGAGAGAGAGAAATGTGAGGGGGGGAGAGAAAGGGTAGAGAGAGGGAAAAAAGGGGGGGAGAGAGGGAGAGAGGAGAGGGGGGAGGGAGGAAATGGGGAGGGGGAGAGGGGTGAGAGGGGAGGGGGGGTGGGGGAGGGAGGGGGGGAGGAGAGGTGGGGGAGGGGGGAAGGGGTTTTTGTGTGCTTTGTTGTTTATTTGTTGGGGTTTTTGGGTTTTTTGTTGGGGTGGGTGTGATATATTTGGGGGGGGTTTTAAAAATTTTTTTGCTTTGGGGGGTTTTGTCCCACTTTCCGTTGTAAAAAATTCCTTTTAATTCAGATTAATTTTTTACGGGGTTCACAAAAAAATTTAAATATTGAGTTTGCTTTATCTTAGTGAATCAAACAAATTTTTACTATTTTTAAAAAAGGCATGGAATTTAAGGAAGCTTTTCCTGTCGCACGAAACTTTGGATGCCCGTCTTGGGAGCAAAATCTAGCATTAGTACAGTTTTTGCCCACTTTTTAAGCTTTTTTTTTTGTTGATTGGGACATAGTTTGGTAAAAATGTGCTGTGATTGGCTTTTGTTCCCGCTATGTTGTTAAACCATATTTTCATTTTTTTTTTTGTAAAACAAACCTTTTTTCTGTAATCTGTGTAAAATGGGGCGTGTATAATGTGGCGGGTGGTATAATGGGCTGTTATAATTGGCTGTGTATAATGTGTAAAATTTAAGTCTGTTTGGTATCTGTTCCCCTTTGGGTTTAATGAAAGATGTACTGGGGTTTCCTATGACTATTTTAAAATTATTGTGTGTGCACTTATGCAAAAATTTTACGGGAAATTTTGGTAGGGCCTTTTCCCTTTGGGGGACAGGGGGGGTGTTACTGTGTGTGGGAAATGTATAGTATATACTATGGCTTTAGGGAAAGATCATGGTGCTAGTTGCCTATGTATTCCCCCTTGGGGCGGGCTTTTAGGTTAGCTTTTGCGTTTAAGGCAAAAAGTACTTCTCTTTGACCTGGTGTGGGGGGGGGGTCGGGTGGCCCTGGATTTTTTGAGACTCCCGATCGGGGGTTTTCTATCCCCGCCGGGGTAGGGGTTTTTTTCTGGGTAGTTTTTGGGGCGGATTTTAATGTTTTTTACCTACCAACATTTGGTATCCCCTTTCCCCATGTGAAAGTACCCGTATGTAAAAGTATTTGGGGTTTTTAAAACAAAAATCTGAGACGGGTTTTTATTGGGAAAATTCCATATCTTTTTCCCAAAACGGTAAAATAAAGCGTGTAACATATATATGCAAATTCGGGGAATTATATAGTTAAATTCAAGTAATTAATGCACCAAACCGGTTTTACACAGTTCTCAGCCAACAAATTGGGACCCCCCCCAATCCTTGGTAATCGCTCTCCCAACTTACCCATCAGGCGTCATTAACCACGGATCTCAAGGGTTTATCTCGCATTAAAGATGGACGGGCCCTACACGGGACATTTTCAAATGGGGTTCATCTAGGAGCACAGAAAAGGGAAATACTTGAAAATTGGGCCCTACAAAAGGGTGTGATTTGGAACAGTGATAACAAGTTGGCAGGGGACGTAAATAAACCCGATTCACAGATTCACAAGTTGTGGTGCAGCCGCCGGGGAAAGGGAAAAACGCTCTTTTTCCGCTCTGGGTTATCTTGATAATTACTCGAGCAGAGCAACTCTGAACATTGTTACTCGAGATTTTTTTTGGGGTTATCCTGATTTTTCGCCCCGGGGAGCTGAGAAAAAAACCTTGCGGCGCCCATTTTCACCCCCATCCCATAAAAGGGGGAAAAGGCGGTGACTTGTTTGCTTTTCACCCCCTCCTTCCCCACCCTTCCCAACCCTTTTCCCCATCTTCCCCTCACCAAAAACATCTACACGGGTGGTGACTTGTTTGCCTGTTCCCCCCTTTTTTTTTCCCCCATCCCCCCATCCTTCCCCACCTCCCCCCCCCGAAACATCTACACTGGCTGACTTGCTTGCTTGTTCACCCCTCTCTTCCCTCCCCCCACCCTTTCCCCCCATCCCCCCCCCCCAACCCCTCTCCCCAACGGGCCCACACACTAACATACTATTTAAATTGCTATCCTTCTGATTTTCCCTACTTTTCTTTTTCGGAAACCTTCGCCTTTGGCGATTAACAAAAGGGCCCTTTTGACCATCTGGTACCCGGGGGTTTTTTTTTAAAACCGGGCCCCGACCCTTTGGGCCTTGGGCCCCGTCCCCCTCACCACTCGAGGGTGGGAAATCTTGGGGGCCCTTTTTTTTCCCCCTCACCACTCGAGGGTAGGCTATTTTGGGGGCCCTTTCCCCCTCACCACCGAGGGTGGGCTATTTTAAAGGGGCCCTTTTTTTTCCCCTTTACCACTCGGGGGTGGGCTATTTGGGGGCCCCCTTTTTTCCCCCACCACTCGGGGGTAGGCTATCTTGGGGGCCCCCTTTCCCCCTTTCACCACTCGAGGGGTAGGCAAAGTTAGGTCCCCTTTTCCCCCCTTTCACCACTCGGGGAAAAGGTTTATTTTTAGTGCCCTTTCCCCCTCACCACTCGAGGGTAGGCAAATTTTTAGGTCCCCCTTTTCCCCCCCTCACCACTCGAGGGGAAAGGCTATTTTAGGTCCCCTTTTTCCCCCCCCCCCCACCCCCGAAGGCTATCTTAGGTCCCCTTTTCCCCCCTCACCACCGAGGGTAGGCTTGTTAGGGCCCTTTTTTCCCCTCACCACTCGAGGGTAGGCTATTTTAAGGTGCTGTTTCCCCCCACCACTCGGGGATAGGTTTATCTTAGGTCCCCTTTTCCCCCCCTCACCACTCGAGGGTAGGCTAGTTAGGTCCCCTTTTCCCCCTCCCACTCGGGGTAGGCTATTTAGGTCCCCTTTTTCCCCCCTCACCCACCGGGGGTAGGCTTTTTTTGGGTCCCTTTTTTCCCCCCTCACCACTCGAGGATAGGCTATGTTAGGGGCTGCCCTTTCATAAGTCACTGAAATAGGATTTTTTAAGACAAACCCCCCAAGAAAAGGGACTTTTTTTTTTTAAAAGAAACTTAAATGCCCCAACTCCCTTCCTGACATAAAGACAGGGGATACAAGTCCCGAATACGTGCCCGATGAAAATCAAGTCTAAAAAAAAATTCTCGAGTGAAAATTTGTTCAAATTCAACTGTTGCTCCAGTGGAATTTTTTTTAAAAACCCACGCTGGGGGGCAGCATTTTTCCCCATCTTGTGAAGAAGAAATTTCTTCACCCCACTTAAACAGACATTTTTTGATAAATTTTAAAAACTTTTGGGACGTCCCCCTTTTCAAAAAGAAAGCTATCAAAACCCGCGAACTGTGTTTGTGGCCCCGAATTAAAGGGGGGTTTTGGGGAAGCCATTGGAGGAAATTGTCGATGACTTTTAATCAAAGGGGAATTCTAATTTAAAAGGGTTTTCCAAGTATAAAATTCTCCCAAACCTGGCAACAACGAGGTAAAACCTTCAAGTTAATATTGAAAAAACCTGAAGCAAACCAAAAATAGTAAAGTAAAATGGGTTTTAAATGTTTTGACACCAGAAATTTCACTATCAAATATCTCTGAAAAGGTTTGCCCGTGTTAACACAAAGTTTTTTAAAAGTTTTTCTGTTTCTTTCCCATCTTTTCCTGAGAGGAAAAAGGGAAAACAGAAAATTCAAAAAGCTACGAAACTATCTAATTCTTCGAAACCACTCCCCAAGGACCTCCAACAATGGGCCCCGAAATTCCTTTCCCGCTCTGCCTGGATCTAATGGGGCTCCTCAGGGGCCCCTTTCCAAAACCCGGGTTTAAAAGTTTTGAATTTTGTTTCCCCCTTGGAGGCCCCCCCAAACTAACCCTAACCTACAACAAAAACAGGGCCCCAAGGGTTTATCCTCACTCCCCATGTCTCAGGGGGCCTCAACCGGGAAAATGACGAAGCTCAACTAATTATATGATGGCCAACGAAAATAACAGGGGGTTTTATTTAGCTCTGCCGATGTTTTCAGTGATTTGTTTAAAGGCTAATGGGGTCAGTCCCCTTACAAACCCCGATAATTTTTTAAAGGGTTTTTATTTCCCAAACCTCCCCAAGATAGGAAATATGTTTTCCCCACTCACCTCTACAAATACGCCTAATTTATCCCTCAAAATTCCCTGGGGCCAAACCCCCCTCGCATAAATCAAGGGTTTTCAACCCCCCCCTCAGCCCAATGAGCCAAAAAACCCAAACCCCCCAAACCCTAAACCCCCGAGATTGGGGCTTATTCTTCCCCTATTGCAGCTGATCCTGTTTTAACAAGAACAGGGAAATTTCCCAGGGGAAATTTACCTGCCCCAAACCCAAATTTTTTTCCCCTTTTTGCCTCCATCTCCCCTTGACAATCGTGCGCCTCGCTTTTTTTAAAATGGGGAAATACCACCTCAGTTTTCGAAGACCTAAATTTACTCTAATGGGTTCTGGGTTTAATTATCAATTCTAGTGAGGATGGTGAAAATTTTTTAGTAAAACAAGCAACTACTCCCAAATTTTTCCCCCTCCCCATGACGAGTCTAATAGGGGGAGTGTGTAAATTCCCAAAACCCATTGGGTTTCTTGCAGACGTTTAACCGCAATACACGCGGAAGTCAAAAAAATAATTTGGGGTTACAATTTCCAACTTAATTTTTCCCAAAATTTTTTTTAAAAAACCGTTTTCCTTCCCCGGAAGTTTTAACTAAATAATTACAATCCTATGTTAACTCTTGAATAGACAGCTGCAAGAGTTTTATCAACATTTTAAATTACTTTGGGGACTCCCCAAAAGTGGAGAAATCGAAAAGGACCCTATAGTGGGGGTAGCCATCTTAGTTTAAAATTTGGCTATGCATTTTGAAAATATTCAATTGATGAAGAAAACATTTTTTTCCCCCGGGGGGGGGGGGAAAAACCATAAAAAACAGTCAATTTTTTTCCCCAAACATAGGGTATTTAAGGGAGAAATATTCCCACAGTTCTGGAGGGGGATTTTTAAAGCTCATCACCCTGCCCCCTTTAAAATGTGGGGCTGGTAATCCACTGGGCGACTTAAAAAGGGAAAAAAACTAATTTTTTATCATGACTGGTTTAGAAAGACACGTAAGCAAACACTAAAACATATTTTTAGGGAAAAGTTTTCGGTCCCGGGACCTTTATCACTTTTAAAAATACAGAGGGAGGAAAGACATTTTTATATAGGGGGAAGTGAGGGGGTGACGCACTTTACCGGGGGAATGTCATAAAACAAAAAAGGAGGGAAAACTGTAAAAAGGCCTACTGGGCCCATTTTTCGAGGCAGGGCCCCTTTTAAAAAAAACAACCCTGCCTATACAGGGGCGGTTTGACTTTTGAAATCAAATGTTTTCCAAAAAATGGGTTTGGGGTTTCGAATTAAAAATAAAACCGACAAGATGAGAGTAAACACATTGCAACATCTTGGGGATCTTTTTTTGTAGACGTTTTCGCCTTTCCCGTGGGCTTTAAACAATACAAATTTTAGGACATAAAATTTTAAGACAGTAAACTATGTCCCGAAGATGAGGTAATCATTTCCCCCAAACCTAGGAGTAGGGGCGAAAAAGCCCCAATCGTGGGGTATTGATAAAGCCAAATGGATGGCCCAAACGTCTACCAAAAAAGATACCCAGATGTTGGGACATTTTTTCTTACTCTCATCTTGGGCGGTATTAAAATACCATTCGTTTCACAACCCTTTTCAACACCCGCAACATCAGGGGAAACTTTAAATTTTGAGGGCATGTAAAATAAACCTTTACAAAACGACAAATCTACTACAACAACCCCCTCTTTTGGGGAAGGGCCCACTTCCACTGGGGAATCCCGCCCACCAGTGAATTTGCCCTAGTCTGCTTCACCTGACGTTACTATATAAGCGCAAGGATTCTTTCTTCTGCTTCAGAATCTCCACGACTATGGTGCTGTTCGCACCTACTCCTAGGTTGAGGGACTGATTACCTCATCTTCTGTACATAGTTCTACTGTCTTCAATTATGTCCTGGAATTTGTATTGATAAAGCCACTGGATGGCGAAACGTCTACAATAAAGATACCCAGATGTTGCACATGTGTCTTACTCTGTTACACACAATGCTTTGGGATGGCAATGGACAGCCCGCTCAGTGCTGTGCTTGCCAACCTTTTTCATGGAAAACTTGGAGACAGAGAAATTCAGCACCCTCTTTCCCCAACACCGTTACCTGGCTAGATACGTTGATGATATATTGGTTTTCTATCCGAGACGTCTCAATATCCAGGCCCTTCCAACAAGATCAATGCAGTTGAACCATCAATAAAGTTTACACTTGAACTCGAAAATGATGGCAAACTTCCTTTCCTCGACGTTCTATTTGGTGCAGATCCCCCTACAGTGACAAACTTCTCTTCAAAGTGTATAGAAAACCTACCAACAAGACGATCTTATACACTTTTTTTCCCACACCAAGACACCCCACTATGAGAGGAGTCCTCATTGGCTTCTTCTTGAGAGCTTTTTCGCATCTCCAGCCCTTGTTTCTAGAAGAAGAATGCACTTACATAACACAAGCCTTTACACGTCTTCAGTTCCCATCTTTCTTCATCCGGATTGCAGACTCGAGGCCAAGCTATCCTCAACAAACCCCCCATGGAACAGCCCCCTAAACATTTCATATACTCCCATGTGGCGATGTTGCCACGAATACTCGCGGGCACTTGCTATGAGTAACATCAACGTTTCCACCATAAACACATCTTTCTATCAAAGCCTCACTACGAAACGCAGCCCCACACCTCTAAACTTCTACAGCAGGCGTCTACGCTATCCCCTGTGGGTTCTGTCCCAAGAAATATGTGGCGAGACAGGCAGAGATCTTGCAGTCCGCCTGAATGAGCATCGAAATGCTCTAACAGAGACGATGTAAGGTACGCATGTGTCCTCCACAGAGACTCCAGGGGGCATTTGATGAACTGGAATGGGGCACAACTCGTTTCTCACCGAACCAGACCTCAGACGCCGATGGTGCCTAGAACCTCACTAATCGCCGTCACCGACACTCTAGAACGCAACACTGGAAACTACAAATTTCAAAAACATTGGCATACATTGATATTTAAAGAAAGCACCAACCCAACAACACAGGAGTCACGTGATTTCATGGGTCTACCCGTCCTCATCATAGGCAGAGGTTGTTTTTGATAAGGACCTGCCTCGCATGGGTCAGTAGGCCTTCTACAGTGTTCCTCCATTCTTATGTTCTTATGACATTCCTCAGGTCACGTGCGTCACACCTCACTCTCCGCCTATATATAATGTCTTCCTACCTCTGTATGTTAGAAGTGATCAAGGTCCCAGGACCGAAACGTTTTCTAATAAATATGTTAGTGTTTGCTTACGTGTCTTTCTAAACCAACTTGTCGGTATTTATTACCAAGGTTTATACCAATATCATGACTGCCTTGACTGTCATTTCAAGGCCCATTCTTTAAATCGTAGATTGGTCCTCATCCAGGGACACCAGATATAGTCTTGACCTACAGATGCTGTGACCTCTTTCATTGTCGAGTCTCTCCTGGTAAAACGTAGGATCTGACCATATCCCTGTTATAATATAACTACAAAGTTCTCCATTTAGAATACCTGTACCTCCTAAACCCAATCTCAACACCCTAGGATTTGACCCCTTCAGGGCATTTCTGGGTGAAGATGAAATTGTGTCATTGGAAAATCTACCTTCCAATGCAATTGACGACGCGATCAGGTCCCTTCACAACTGAATAATTAAAGCTACTAATGCAATTTGCCAATTAGCTTCCACAAAGATCTACCAACAATATAAATCTACTAGGGAAATTAGAGACGGTATGAGAAATTATCAAACAGAATGTCGAAGACACCTTCAAACGCGACAACCACCAGTAGCTACATTGTATAGATTGAGGCAGGAATTAATTACCATGATTAGTTATCACAAACGTGACTTATGGAAATTTCTAGTTCTCCAAGATAACCAGTATACACGTCAACCTAAAACATTTTGGAACAAGATTCGGCAACTTTTAGGGACAAAACACAAGGCTCCCAGTTACCTAATTCATACCTTCACTGATGATGATGATGATGATGATGAGGAAGTTGAGATTAAACTTGATGATCCACAGGACTAGGATAATTTGATGGGTGATGTATGGGAGAAAATTCTACCCCACAATAACAGTCGTCGATTTAATAACCACTATCAGTTGGTCAATGACGAGAGATGAGTACTTAGCTGATCTACAACCACTACCTACCATCGGTACATCAACTCTTGAAGAGGCCCACCCTGTTACTAGACTTACTATACTATTTGAGATGAGTCAGGTTATTGAAAGAATGCGTTATACAGCCCCTGGTCTCTCTGGAATAACAATGAATCAAAGTTCCTAACCAGAAACTGTAAACAGTTTTGGTCAATATCATTAATGCAATCTTGGCCTCCAGATATTTTCTAGTGGTTTTTAAGACTGCTAGGATGATCTTTCTTGCTAAACCCAATAAAGACATCCATCAACCAGGGAACTATCGACCTATATCTTTACTTGAAGTCACTGGCAAGGTTCTTGAGAAGATCATCTCCAATAGATTGAACTATTATATGGAGTTTAATCACCTCTTTACTGAAAAACAATACGGTTTTAGGACTCAAAGAAGTACCCATCATGCAATAAATACTATTTTTGATGCAGTAGTGAGTCTGAAACATCAGGGCAGTCTTGCGACAATCTTGCTCTAATTGCCACCAGAGATGTTCATAAAGCTTTTGATAGCTTATGACATGATGGTCTTATATAGAAACTTATTGACCTACCAGAGCATAACTGGACTTTTCTCAGATTAATGTATAACTTCTTAACTCAAAAATCATTCTCGCCTTTCACAGCAGGTCGACAGAGCCTTTTATACCGACAGCTGGTGTCCCACAAGGTTCTTGTCTTAGTCCAATTCTATTCAATATTTATGTGAATGATCTTCCTCAACCAGAGTTCAATGATACAGTTATAACACAGTTTGCAGATGATGTTATCCATGTCGTCTCGTCAACCCCTGTAACAGGAAAATATAAGTATGAGAGTCATTGAAAAAATGAATATTGAACTTCGTCGAACATCTAACTGGGAAAAGAAATGGAGAATTACGACGAACCCTGACAAAGTCCTTGTCAGTATGATAGGATGTTTTGCATCAACCATCGAAGACAAGGGCGTATCTCCATCAGAGGTACACCTGTAGCCATTAGAAATCCTAACAAAATCTTGGGATATGAAATAGACAGGCTGCTCCACTCAACATCTCATGTAAATAAAAAGATCAACATAGCTAAAGACTGTCTTAGCAGTCTCTATAGATTTAATCAAGCCCCTTCACATGTCAAAAAACATCTGTATAAAATGATGATAAGACCTATACTTGAATACCCATGTGTCCCAATGTCGTTAACAACAAAGACCAACATGCTAAAGTTGCAAAGGCTCCAGAATAGAGCTCTCCGCTTTATTACGAGTACCAGGAGGAGAGACAGAATCAAAATGGCAGATTTACACGTACAACAGGATATTACTGCCTTAATGTACGCCTTGATAAGCTGAAGAAGAAACAACTATATGCAATGCAAGAACTCTACATGCCAGATAGAGAACATCATCTCCAAGTTGAAAATACTACCGACTATATCATTAACACTCCTCCTCACAGGACCCAAAGAATGACTCTCCCACAGAGGCTGCGTCGCTTCATCCATAAAGACGATTACCATCGACCAATGATCTTGAGCAACCTCCCTGCAGAAGATGATTGGCTAACACCACAACCCTTCTATGTCTACTAAGAATATTATAGCCCCTAATTATGGAGATATCTTACATAACTTTTCTACTTCCACATCTACTATTAAATTCACTATATTTACTATGGCGGGACACCACCTTGAAAGAAGCTAACGTGTCCAGTAATCTTCTATGAATTGTCTATATAATTATCGCCTTGCCTTGTCGTTGAAGTTTTCGTTCTGTAATCGCAAAAAAAAAAAATAAAATAAAGGCAATTGCAGCATGTATATGTATTACGGGGTCAGTCATGCAGCATGTATATGTATTACGGGGTCAGTCATGCAGCATGTATATGTATTACGGGGTCAGTCATGCAGCATGTATATGTATTACGGGGTCAGTCATGCAGCATGTATATGTATTACGGGGTCAGTCATGCAGCATGTATGTATTACGGGGTCAGTCATGCAGCATGTATATGTATTACGGGGTCAGTCATGCAGCATGTATATGTATTACGGGGTCAGTCATGCAGCATGTATGTATTACGGGGTCAGAGTCATGCAGCATGTATATGTATTACGGGGTCAGAGTCATGCAGCATGTATGTATTACGGGGTCAGAGTCATGCAGCATGTATGTATTACGGGGTCAGTCATGCAGCATGTATGTATTACGGGGTCAGAGTCATGTACTGTATGTTATTACGGGGTCAGAGTCATGCAGCATGTATGTATTACGGGGTCAGAGTCATGCAGCATGTATGTATTACGGGGTCAGAGTCATGCAGCATGTATGTATTACGGGGTCAGAGTCATGCAGCATGTATGTATTACGGGGTCAGAGTCATGCAGCTATATATATGTTATATCTGTGTGACTGATGGGTAAGTGTTATAACCCTTCCAGTAAATTTTCTGTTATTAAACACACACACTTTTTAAATTGTACCAAAGTGGTTGGGTCACTCTCCTCTTTATATCCTGCCCACTCCCCCATCCCGCACTTTTATATCCTGCCTCCACTCCACATCCCGACCTTTTATATCCTGCCTCACTCCCCCATCCCGCCCTTTTTATATCCTGCTCACTACCCCATCCCGCCCTTTTATATCCTGCCTACTCCCCCTCCCACCCTTTTATATCCTGCCTCACTCCCCCCCCCCACCCTTTTATATCCCCTCCTCCCCCCATCCCGCCCTTTTATATCCTGCCTCACTCCCCCTCCACCCTTTTAATCCTGCCTCACTCCCCCTCCCCCCCCTTTTATATCCTGCTCACTCCCCCATCCCGCCCTTTTTTCCCCCCCACTCCCCCCCCACCCTTTTACCCACCTCATCCCCCTTCCCATTTTTATATCCCACCTCCTCCCCCCCCACCCTTTTTACCTACCTACTCTTTTCCCCCCTTTTATATCCTGCCTCACTCCCCCATCCCGCCCTTTTTTATCCTGCCCACTCCCCACCCGCCCTTTTTATCCTGCCTCCTCCCCCATCCCCCTTTTATTCCGCCTCATCCCCCCCCCCACCTTTTTTATCCGCCTCATCCCCCTCCCCCCCTTTTTTTATTTGCCTCACTCCCCCCTCCCCCCCTTTTATATCCTGCCTCACTCCCCCCCCCACCCCTTTTTTATCCCCCTCACTCCCCCATCCCCCCCCTTTTATATCCTGCCTCACTCCCCCTCCCACCCTTTTATATCCTACCTCCTCCCCCCCTTTCCCCATTTTTATTCCCACCTCACTCCCCTCCCACCCTTTTTTTATCCTACTCACTCTCTCTCCCCCCCTTTTATCCAACCCACTCCCCCCCTCCCACCCCTTTTTTTTTCCAACCTCACTCCCCCCCCCACCCTTTTATATCCTGCCTCACTCCCCCCCACCCTTTATTCCGCCTCCTCCCCCATCCCACCCTTTTTTATCCAAACTCACCCCCCTCCCACCCTTTTTACCCAACCTCACTCCCCCCCCCCACCCTTTTATATCCCCTCACTCCCCCCCCCCCCTTTTTATCCTGCCTCACTCCCCCATCCCACCCTTTTATATCCTGCCCACCCCCCACCCCCCTTTTTATCCTACCTCACTCCCCTTTCCCCTTTTTATATCCACCCCACTCCCCTTCCACATTTTTAATCCCACCTCACTCCCCTTCACATTTTATATCCTACCTCACTCCCCCTTCCCCCTTTTTATATCCTGCCTCACCCCCATCCACCCTTTATATCCCACCTCACTCCCCCCCTTTCCCCTTTTTTTAAACCCACCTCACTCCCCCCTTTCCCCATTTTTATACCCACCCCCTCCCCCCCCAACCCCTTTTTTATCCCACCTAAACCCTCTCCCACCCTTTTATTTTCCCCCCCCTCACTCCCCCCCCCCACCCCCTTTTTTAAACCCAACCCCACTCCCCCCCCCCCCATTTTTATCCTGCCTCACTCTCTTCCCCCCCTTTTATATCCTACCTCACCTCTCCCCCACCCCCTTTTTAATCCACCTCCTCCCCCCCCCCACCCTTTTTTATCCCAAACCCCACCCCCCCCCCTCCCAACCCCTTTTTTATCCTGCCTCACCTCTCTCCCCCCTTTTATATCCTACCTCCTCTCTCTCCCACCCTTTTATATCCTACCCACTCCCCCCCCCACCCTTTTTATCCAACCTCCTCCCCTCCCACCCTTTTATATCCTACCTCACCTCCTCCCACCCTTTTTTCCCACCTCACTCTTTTCCACCCTTTATATCCCACCTCACTCCCCCCCCCACCCCTTTTTTAATCCAAAATCATCCCCCCCCCACCCCTTTTTTCCGCCACTCCCCCCCCCCACCCTTTTAAAATTGCCCCACCACCCTCCCACCCTTTTATATTGCCTCACTCACCCCCCCCACCCTTTTTATCCCACCTCACTCACCCCCCCCACCCCTTTTTTAAAAACCCACCTCACTCCCCCTCCCACCCTTTTATTCCCGCCCCACTCACCCCCCCACCCCCTTTTTATCTCCTCACTCCCCCCCCCCCCTTTTATATCCTACCCATTCCCCCCCCCCACCCTCTTATCCTAACCCATCCCCCTCCACCCATGGACACTGGGATGGGTCATCCTGGGGGTCATGTGCACTAGGGAAATGGGATATCTTGGGGCAATGTGACATAGGGGCTGGGGGTTTATCCCGGGATCCTGCGGGCATATGGATTTGGGGGTATTTCCTGGGTCATGTGACACAAAGGGACGGGATTCCTGGGGTTTTTCACGTGGGACACCAAGGGATGGGATCGTTCTGGGATCCACTGTACACATGGGACTGGGATTTACCTGGGACACTGTGACACAAGGGACTGGGACATCCTGGGGTCCTTTTGACACAAGGGACTGGGATCATCCTGGGATCACGTGACCCAAAAGGGTAGGACACCTGGGATCTTGTGACAAAGGGACTGGGGATCATCCCGGGGCACTGTGGCACAAGGGACTAGGATCTCCTGGGATCTTTTGACTCAAGGGCTGGGATCTCCTGGGGGCACGTACACAAGGGACTGGGATCTCCTGGGATCACTGTGACAGAAGGGACTGGATCATCCGGGATCACTGTGACACAAGGGCTGATTTTTTCCCCGGGGCCCCTTTTACACAAGGGATGGGATATCCTGGGTTCACTGTGCAAAGGGACTGTGATTATCCTGGGGGCACGACACAAAGGGATGGTCTCCGGGATCATGGACAAAGGGGCTGGGATCATCCTGGATCACGCACAAGGGACGGGATCATTTTGGGATCACTGTGACAAAGGGACTGGGACATCCTGGGATCATGACACAAGGGGACTGGGGGTATCCTGGGATCCTGTGACCAAAAGGAACTGTTTTTCATCCCGGGACACTGACCAAGGAACTGTGTCATCCGGGATCCTGGACACAAGGGACTGGGATCATCCTGGGATCATGTAACAAAGGGGCGGGGTCTTCCTGAATCACTGTGACACAAGGAAAAATGTATCTCCTGGGATCACTGTGACCAAGGAAAATGTGATCATCTTTTGGATCCCGGTGAAAACAAGGGAATGGGATCATCCTTGATCACTGGAAACAAGGGACTGGGATCATCCGGGGATCAAAGTGACAAAGGGCTGGAATCCCTCCTGGGGGTCACTGTGACACAAGGGACTGGGATCTTTTCCCGGGATCACTGTGACACAAGGGGATGGATCATCCCGGGGAAACACGTGACACAAGGGACGGGATCATCCCGGGGTTTACTGTTTTAACAAAGGGGCTTTGGGGCATCCCGGGACACTGTGACACAAGGGGCTGGGATTTATCCGGGGGCACTGTGACACAAGGGAAATGGATTATTTCCGGGATCACTGTGAAAAAGGGACTGGATCATCCTGGGAAACACTGTGACACAAGGGGGGCTGTGATACTGGGATCACTTGTGACACAAGGGGGACTGTGATGATCCTGGGTTTACTGTGACACAAGGGGGTGTGTTAAACCTGGGACATGTGACAAAAGGGGCTGTGCACCGGGATCACTGGAACAAGGGGACTGGGATCACCTGGTCACGTGGGCACCCAAAGGGATGGATAAACCTGGGGGTCACTGTGAACAAGGACTGGGATCATCCTGGGGGCACTGTGACACAAAGGACCGTGGGATCATCCTGGATCACTGTGACAAAAACGGACAGGGATCATCCTGGGATCACGTGACCACAAGAGGACTGGGATCATCCTGGGATCACTGTACACAAGGGACTGGGATCATCCTGGGATCACTGTGACACAAGGGACTGGGATCATCCTGGGATCACTGTGACACAAGGGACTGGGATCATCCTGGGATCACTGTGACACAATGACTGGGGATCCATCCTGGGATCACTGTGCCACAAGGACTGGGATCATCCTGGGATCACTGAACACAAGGACTGTGATCATCCTGGGATCACTGACACAAGTGACGGGATCATCCCTGGGATCACTGACACAAGTGACTGGATCATCTGGTGCACTGTGACACAAGGGACTGGGATCATCCTGGGATCACTGTGACACAAGGGACTGGGATCATCCTGGGATCACTGTGACACAAGGGACTGGGATCATCCTGGGATCACTGTGACACAAGGGACTGGGATCATCCTGGACACAGTGACACAAGGGACTGGGATCATCCTGGGATCACTGTGAAACAAGGGACTGTGATCATCCTGGGATCACTGTGACACAAGGGACTGGGATCATCCTGGGATCACTGTGACACAAGGGACTGTGATTTTCCTGGGAACACTGTGACACAAAGGGACGGTGATCATCCTGGGATCACTGTGACACAAGGGACTGTGATCATCCTGGGATCACTGTGACACACGGGACTGGGGATCATCCTGGGATCACTGGACAGCAAGGGATGAGATTTTCCTGGATCACTGTGACACAAGGGACTGGGATCATCCTGGGATCACTGTGACACAAGGAACTGAGATTATCCTGGGATCACTGTGACACAAGGGACTGGGATCATCCTGGGATCACTGTGACACAAGGAACTGAGATTATCCTGGGATCACTGTGACACAAGGGACTGGGATCATCCTGGGATCACTGTGACACAAGGGATTGAGATTATCCTGGGATCACTGTGACACAAGGGACTGGGATCATAATGGGTTCACTGTGACACAAGGGACTGTGATTATCCTGGGATCACTGACACAAGGGACTGGGATCATCCTGGGATCACTGTGACACAAGGGACTGGGATCATCCTGGGATCACTGACACAAGGGACTGGGATCATCCTGGGATCACTGTGACACAAGGGACTGGGATCATCCTGGGATCACTGACACAAGGGACCTGGATCATCCTGGGATCACTGTGACACAAGGAACTGTTATCATCCTGGGATCACTGACACAAGGAACTGGGATCATCCTGGGATCACTGTGACACAAGGGACTGGGATCATCCTGGGATTACTGTGGCACAAGGGACTGGATCGATCCTGGGATCAACTGTGACAACAAGGGACTTGGAACATCCTGGGATCACTGTGACACAAGGGACTGGGAATCATCCTGGATCACTGTGGACACATGGGACTGTATCATCCTGGGATCACTGAACTCAAGGAACTGGGATCATCCTGGGATCTACTGTGACACAAGGACTGAGGATCATCCTGGTCACTGTGACACAAGGAACTGGGATCATCCTGGGATCACTGACACAAGGGACTGGGATCATCCTGGGATCACTGTGACACAAGGGACTGGGATCATCCTGGGATCACTGTGACACAAGGGACTGGGATCATCCTGGGATCACTGTTACACAGGGACTGGATTCCGATTCCTGGGATCAAATCTGTGACACAAGACTGGGATCATCCTGGGATCACAGAGACACAAGGGACATGGGTCACCTGGGATCTCTGTGACACAGGGACTTGGGATCATCCTGGGATCACTGTGACACAAGGGACTGGGATCATCTGGATTACTGTGGCATACAAGGACGGGATCATCCTGGGATCACTGTGACACAAGGGACTGGGATCATCCTGGGATCACTGTGACACAAGGGACTGGGATCATCCTGGGATCACTGTGACACAAGGGACTGGGATCATCCTGGGATCACTGTGACACAAGGAACTGGGATCATCCTGGGATCACTGTGACACAAGGAACTGGGATCATCCTGGGATCACTGTGACACAAGGAACTGGGATCATCCTGGGGTCACTGTGACACAAGGAACTGGGATCATCCTGGGATCACTGTGACAAAACGGACTGGGATCATCCTGGGATCACTGTGACACAAGGGACTGGGATCATCCTGGGATCACTGTGACACAAGGGACTGGGATCATCCTGGGATCACTGTGACACAAGGGACTGTGATCATCCTGGGATCACTGTGACACAAGGACTGGGATCATCTGGGATCACTGTGACAGCAATGAACCTGGGATCATCCTAGTGTCACTGACACAAGGGACTGGATCTGATCCTTGGATCACTGACACAAGGGACTGGATCATCCTGGGATCACAGACAAACTAGGGACTGGAATCATCCAGGGATTCACCGACAACAAGGGACTGGATCATCCAGGGATCACTGACACAAGGGACTGGGATCATCCTTGGATCCTGTGAGCACAAGGGACTGTCATCCTGGGGATCGACTGTGACACAAGGGACAGGGATCATCCTGGGATCACATGTGACACCAAAGTACTGGGATCATCCAAGGATCACTGTGGACACAAGGACTGGGATCATCCTGGATCACTGTGTACACAAGGGACTGGATCAACCTGGGATCACTGTGACATCCATGGACTGGATCATCCTGGGATCACTGTGACACAAGGGACTGGGATCATCCTGGGATCACTGTGACACAAGGGACTGGGATCATCCTGGGATCACTGTGACACAAGGGACTGGGATCATCCTGGATCACTGAGAGACAACACGGACTGGATCATTCCCCCCTGGGAATCACACAGCGACAATAAAGGCTCGTTAATTTTGATATTAATGTATATGTGTTATATTTTTTATTATTTATATCAGACGTTAGAATAATATATATATTATTTATATTTTTCAGTGTTTTTCCTCAGTGTAAAAAATTTTTAGAGTATAAAAAAGAAATTACATTAGTTTATACGAGTTTAATAATGGAGACAGATTACTTATGATTTTTTAATGTTTTGAATTTAATTTATATTTATTTTTGAATTTTATTTGATTTTTAATTTTTTATATATTTTTTTTTTATTTTTATTTTTAATTTTATAATTTATTAATTTTTAGTTTTTTTTGCTTTTTTGAATTTTTAATATTTTATTTTATTATTTGATTTTTTAATTTATTTTTTTTATTTTTTATTTTTTTATTTTTAAATTTTTATTTTTTATTTTGATTTTTGAAATTTTAATTTTTTATTTTTAATTTCTCAATTAAACAATAAATTATTTTTCACTCACTTGTCAAAAAAATTTTCAATGTTTACATTAACATTTCATGTTCAATGGAAAAAGAATTAATGAAAGTTTATTTTTTAATTTGGTGTCATCAGATAAAAAAAATGAAGAATTGAAATTAAGGTTTATTTCTTAATTGTGTTGTATGCTAGTAATTAGTACTAAATAATTACAATTGTCACTTAACTAATTAACTTTTTCATAAGTACTTAAATGGCCATTGTGCAATAAACAATTACGTCATTAAGCAAATACAGTCTCCTGTACTGATATTAGTTTTCGAGGTCGTAGACACCTTTAGTGTCTCCCATCACTAGACCTTAGTAGTGAAAGATCAATATGTCTAACCCTGAAGCTGGTTGCATTCACCAAGATTCAATCACTGATTGCAATCACAAATCTGTGTACCAGTACCGCCATAACAAATACTTATGCAAGTGTACCTGAATTGGCTTACTACTACTGGCTGAATATTATAGTATACCTCTAGGAAAGGAAACAGAGAGACTTAGTATCAACAGGAGCATACTCTCTCCCCAAAGGGTGCTAAATTTCCCAGAATCCCTCACGATCGATGATACCAAGGAGGTCTTGTAACAGCCAAGCTGCAGCAAGACCTTGACATAAAGCTGGCAGACCAGGGGAATTACCACTAACACAGTCAGAAATGTAGGTAACATGGTGGGAGCCGTCCAGATAGATGACTTTCGCCGCGTGTGTGTCTCGGCGGATGAGAGGTGCAGGACAGGTGTGGAGAACGCTGGTCTGACGTCATTGAACCCTCATAAGCAGCGGTGTATGTATGGAAAGTAGTGCCTATGGAAAGCACTGAAATTGCACCCCTGTACAAGCATCTGACACCCATCTTTTAGACGGGTGTCAGATGCTTGTACAGGTCAAGCTCGTTAATGGCTCATGAAATCGTAACACGATTGTAAACAAACCACAGTACGGGTGGGGCTTGAACTTACGGTATGTGAGTCGTAAATCTCCAGGCCAGTGAAAATTACAAATTTACCTCTCTTGCTTTCACTGATTCAAATTAGTCTATGATGTGCTCAAATTCGGTTTATTTAGTTTCATATCTTTCTTCACTCAGCAGAACAAGATCACAAAGTCTGTCTTGACCCATGGAGTCTCTCCAATACGAAAGTACAGTGGTACCTCGGGATACGAGCTTAATTCGTTCCAGAAGGCTGTTCGTGTGCCGATACCGAACGAATTTGTTCCCATAAGGATTAATGTAAATTAGATTAATCTGTTTCAGACCCTCAAAAAATGCACTTACATAAATACACTTACATAATTGTTTGAGTTTTGAGCTGTTCGTATCCCGAAGTACCACTGTATAATGTTCGTATCCCGAAGTACCACTGTATAATGTTCGTATCCCGAAGTACCACTGTATAATGTTCGTATCCCGAAGTACCACTGTATTAGTTTTAACTTGCTGAATGATGTCTCACAGCTGACAATGGACACTGGAATGGTTAGCATTATCTGAACGGTAATGTAAACATTGGGAAAGACGTTTTCAATTCCATATTGAACAATAAATTTGAAAAGTTCTACATTTCTTGATATTTTCATGTTGGCTCTATTTAATATCAAAATTCTGCAATCCAAAATTTCTTCATATAGCTCCTGTCCATCAACATCAGAGCTGTACAATTCAACCAGATTTTCTCACTTCTTTATGTCGATACTGTCGGCGTCGTAACACAGTCCGTCGACATCGAAAAGAAACCCAAACATGGCGTAAGTGTCGTGCAAACGAGCAGACCTTTCATCCATTTCTCTGTACTCGCCTATTCGTATTCAGCTATTTGTGGTTGCAGGGGTCGAGTCATAGCTCCTGGCCCCGCCTCTTCACTGACTGTACTAGGTCCTCTCTCTCCCTGCTCCATGAGCTTTATCAAACCTCGTCTTTAAACTATGGTTCCTGCCTCCACTACATCACTTTCTAGGCTATTCCACTGCCTGACAACTCTGAAGAAATACTTCCTAACATCCCTTTGACTCGTCTGAGTCTTCAGCTTCCAACTGTGACCCCTTGTTTCTGTATCGCATTTCTGGAACATCCTGTCTTTGTCCACCTGGTCTATTCCGTGCAGTAGTTTATATGTTATCATGTCTCCATTCGTTTCTTCCGACTCAATATTCCATTCTCAATATTCCATTCTTGACAGAGACAGAATCCTTCCTCGAGTGATTCACTAATCAACATTTCTTTCATCATCAGAATGATCTTAGAGGGCTTTCAAATCCAGGGTAACATCATGGAGGTTCATGGTAGGATTCTGCAGCCTCTTATGAAAATGGTCAATGCGAATGTGTACTTGTCAGAAAATTGTAACTCAATATATGGTTATACAGCTGCCTTGCATCACTTCTTGTTTCACTGGTCTCATTTTCATTGTGTATCATGTCCTCAGTGAAGCTATGAATCCCGTCAACAAGGTACTTTTTGATGGGCATCACTACTTCTGTCCTTGCACTCCACTTAGTTTCGGACTCTGATTTAACTCTTCAGTACCTGCCAGAGTGTCATCATCCAGCTCGCTGCATAAACTGGGGAAGTTAGTCCTGTTACTGCCAAGCAAAAGAGAAGTGGAGCGAGTGGATCACCCTGCTGAACACCATTTGATGAGGGAATTTCATGTTCGCTAAACAAAAGAATTGAGGGTTTGCTGTAGTCAGCTGAAATGAAGGAAGAAGGACTGGGGAACCGATCCCAAACATCTGGCAAGACCACAGCTCTCTTCACCATATTGAAGGCATTTCTGAAGTCAAGTTTGACTACGACCTTGTCTTTTGGTAGGTTCCTGATGTAGGCCCTTGCCACATGAGCTGCGGCTTCACTGCCTTGAGAGACCTCAAAGCCCAGTTGGTGTGGCTGGAGTAAACTGGCAGCTTTTAGGCGAATGTTTTTTACTAATGTTTTGGTAACGAGAACGCGAAGAGTGTTACCAACAGCAATGGGTCTGATTCCCCCATCCTTCTTCAAAGCGCATAATGAGGCTCCAAATAAGAGAGGTTTAATTTCTTCTGGAATCCTTCCAGCCAGGCAGTTGTTGACGAAGGTTAACTCAGAGAGAACAATCGATGCAGTTGTGCCGAGTACTGGATTTACCATCTCTTTGATGTGTTGTGGTCGAATTTCAATGTACCCTCCTGCAGAACATGCTGGAAATGACACTATCACCTTATATACTTCTGATTCTGGCAAAATTAATTGTTCCATGATAGGGTCTTCCTCAGGGTTGTTGTTGACGACTGTGGTGTCCCTTATTGGGTGCTTGTCTCTTAGTGCTTGGGCTGTGGTCTCATCTTTGGGAGTTAATGTAATCACTTGTAATTATTCTGATTGCTCCCACTGTGTTACCTTCGATTTTTTTGCTAACCTGTGAGCACATTTTCTCGTTTTCAGTGGAATTTTTCTTTGTTCTACCTCTGTGATTCCTGTGATAATGGGGCAGAGGGACACAATTATCTGTTCTTGGGTATGTAAAGTAAAAGGACACAAGTGCAACTAATGTGACAATTTTGTATCGGCTTGACAAAGCTCCTGGAGAGCGAAACGTTGCCACAATAAAATGACACATTAGTTGCACTTGTGCCCTTTTACTTTACATATTGTCGGTAATTCTACCAACTTTGTTCTTGGGTAGTCGCACACTGCCTTGATGACTGATGTGGTTAGCAATTTGCCTCGTCTTTCAGGAACTGCAAGACAGATATTACTGAACAAGGGTAGGTTGTGCCATGCTTAAATGGTGCCTCGGGCTTCTAAGTTGGTGGAACCTCTATTCACATGTTTAAGAAGGTCTGTGAATTTCCCTGCTGTAACAGCCTGGTTGATCAGACCCTGATCCACCACGAGGCCTGGTCTCAGACCAAGCCGCTGGGGCGTTGACCCCCGAAACCCTCTCCAGGTAAACTCCAGGCATGTGGACGAGCCGCTTTAGAATTGTGAGATAGGGTACTGCTAGAAGTGGATATGAATGCATGTGAGGAGGTTGTCATTGTAATTGTCATCTGCCTGTGGAGGCTGTGGACTGCTCTCTGCTGGGGGCCTATGTGATCCCACACACCCATTGTGTGTACAAATAAGGCCATCGCTGATAAATTAGACACATATGCAACTCTTGGGTATCTTTATTGAGGAAACGTTTCCTCAATAAAGATACCCAAGAGTTGCATAAGGCCATCGCTGTTGCATGCTCGATACTTTCCACACACCTGACATGTGCTTCTTCTGTCATTGTTAGGTGCACAGTTTCCCCGGCTTTGTGGCTGCCTGGCTGCATCGTCTGCCATACCTCAAACTGTGTGGTAAGCCCAGGCTGAAGGGAAAATGGCACATGGCATATATCACATGTGGTATATGGTGGTGAGGGGAGGGGCTTCCCGTCCCTGTGGTGGGCGGTGGAGGAGAGGGAGGTGTGGAGGATGTGTGATGAGTGAGGCAGGACTGACGGAGGCGCACTCGCTGGCTCCCACGACACGTCACTATACACCACTATGCTCTGCACGGCCCCTCACTATAAACAACACACCACTATGCACTACACATGCTATGCTTGTACAATACGCAAGCTAAACACTACACACACGGCGAACACGGTGTATATGTATCGTGCCGAATAGTTAAAATTTGTGATTTTGGCTTAAATAGCAACACTCTTGCCAAATAAGGCAAGCGAAAATTTGAGTATGTAATAATTTCACAAAAATCATTCCGAACCTGAGACACAGATCACCAGAGTGTGTATGTGTACCAGGGCATATTACTGGGTACACATAAACACTCGTACACATAGGTTCGAACCTGAAGCGTTAACACTAATATATATATTTTTTATAAGCCTTGGCTTCATGTGAATAACTTTGTCTCTCTTGTCTTTGTTCACAGGTTCGATTCTCCGGCATTAACAGGTATGTATGTATATTTTAAGCTGTGGTATGAGAAAGCAATATTCAAATAGCTTCAGGGAGAACCTTCAGTTTTCCCTGAAGCAAGTTTATTCTTTTCTCTGAGGATGAGGGTCCCCAACTAATATAATATATATATATTTTATATATATATATATTATATATATATATATATATATATATATATATTTATATATATATATATATATATATATATATATATATATATAAGGTAGTAGATTGGTAGACAGCAACCACCCAGGGAAGTACTACCGTCCTGCCAGATGACTGTGAAACAGAAACCTATAACTGTTTTACATGATGGTAGGATTGCTGGTGTCTTTTTCTGTCTCACAAACACGCTAGATAACAGGGATATCTTGCTACTCCTACTTAAACTTTGGTCACACTTCACAGACACGCACTTGCATATATATATACAAACATCTAGGTTTTTCTCCTTTTTCTAAATAGCTATTGTTCTTTCTTATTTCTTCTATTGTCCATGGGGAAGTGGAAAAGAATCTTTCCTCCGTAAGACATGCGTGTCGTATGAGGCGACTAAAATGCCGGGAGCGATGGGCTAGTAACCCCTTCTCCTGTAAACATTTACTAAAAAAAGAGAAGAAAAACTTTATAAAACTGGGATGCTTAAATGTGCGTGGATGTAGTGCGGATGACAAGAAACAGATGATTGCTGATGTTATGAATGAAAGGAAGTTGGATGTCCTGGCCCTAAGCGAAACAGAGCTGAAGGGGGTAGGGGAATTTCGGTGGGGAGAAATGAATGGGATTAAATCTGGAGTATCTGAGAGAGTTAGAGCTAAGGAAGGGGTAGCAATAATGTTGAAGGATCGGTTATGGAAGGAAAAAAGATAATATGAATGTGTAAATTCAAGGATTATGTGGATTAAAGTAAAGGTTGGATGCGAAAAGTGGGTCATAATAAGCGTGTATGCACCTGCAGAAGAGAGGAATGTAGAGGAGAGAGAGAGATTTTGGAAGATGTTAGGTGAATGTATAGGAGCCTGTGAACCAAGTGAGAGAGTAATTGTGGTAGGGGACCTGAATGCTAAAGTAGGAGTACCTTTTAGAGAGGGTGTGGTAGGTAAGTTTTGAGTGCCAAGTGTAAATGATAATGGGAGCCCTTTGAACTTTGTATAGAAAGGGGTTTAGTTATAGGTAATACATATTTTAAGAAAAAGAGGATAAATAAGTATACAAGATATGACGTAGGGCAAAATGACAGTAGTTTGTAGGATTATGTATTGGTAGATAAAAGACTGTTGAGTAGACTTCAGGATGTACATGTTTATAGAGGGGCCACAGATATATCAGATCACTTTTCAGTTGTAGCTACACCGAGAGTAAAAGGAAGATGGGATACAAGGAGAATAGAAGCATCAGGGAAGAGAGAGGTGAAGGTCTATAAACTAAAACAGGAGGCAGTTAGGGTAAGATATAAACAGCTATTAGAGGATAGATGGGCTAATGAGAGCATAGGCAATGGGGTCGAAGAGGTATGGGGTAGGTTTAAAAATGTAGTGTTAGAGTGTTCAGCAGAAGTTTGTGGTTACAGGAAAGTGAGTGCGGGAGGGAAGAGGAGTGATTGATGGAATGATGATGTAAAGAGAGTAGTAAGGGAGAAAAAGTTAGCATATGAGAAGTTTTTACAAAGTAGAAGTGATGCAAGGAGAGAAAAGTATATGGAGAAAAAGAGAGAGGTTAAGAGAGTGGTGAAGCAATGTAAAAAGAGAGCAAATGAGAGAGTGGGTGAGAATGTTATCAACAAATTTTGTTTGAAAATAAGAAAGTTTTGGAGTGAGATTAACAAGTTAAGGAAGCCTAGAGAACAAATGGATTTGTCAGTTAAAAATAGGAGAGGAGAGTTATTAAATGGAGAGTTAGAGGTATTGGGAAGATGGAGGGAATATTTTGAGGAATTGTTAAATGTTGATGAAGATAGGGAAGCTGTGATATCGTGTATAGGGCAAGGAGGAATGACATCTTGTAGGAGTGAGGAAGAGCCAGCTGTGAGTATTGGGGAAGTTCGTGAGGCAGTAGGTAAAATGAAAGGGGGTAAAGCAGCTGGGATTCATGGGATAAAGATATAAATGTTAAAAGCAGGTGGGGATATAGTTTTGGAGTGGTTGGCACTATTATTTAATAAATGTATGGAAGAGGGTAAGGCACCTAGGGATTGGCAGAGAGCATGCATAGTTCCTTTGTATAAAGGCAAAGGGGACAAAAGAGAGTGCAAAAATTATAGGGGGATAAGTCTGTTGAGTATACCTGGTAAAGTGTATGGTAGAGTTATTACTGAAAGAATTAAGAGTAAGATGGAGAATAGGACAGCAGATGAACAAGGAGGCTTTAGGAAAGGTAGGGGGTGTGTGGACCAGGTGTTTACAGTGAAACATATAAGTGAACAGTATTTAGCTAAGGCTAAAGAGGTTTTAGTGGCATTTATGGATTTGGAAAAGGCTTATGACAGGGTGGATAGGGGGGCAATGTGGTAGATGTTACAGGTGTATGGTATAGGAGATAGGTTACTGAAAGAAGTGAAGAGTTTTTACTAGGATAGTGAGGCTTAAGTTAGAGTATGTAGGAAAGAGGGAGATTATTCCCCAGTAAAAGTAGGCCTTAGACAAGGATGTGTGATGTCACCGTGGTTGTTTAATATATTTATAGATGAGGTTGAAAGAGAAGTAAATGCGAGGGTCTTGGCAAGAGACGTGGAGTTAAAAGATAAAGAATCACACATAAAGTGGGAGTTGTCACAGTTGCTCTTTGTGGATGACACAGCAGAGGTTGGTGGATGAATTTGGTAGGGTATGTAAAAGAAGAAAATTAAAAGTGAATACAAGAAAGAGTAAGGTTATGAGGATAAAAAGATTAGGTGATGAAAGCTTGGATATCAGATTGGAGGGAGAAAGTATGGAGGAGGTGAATGTATTCAGATATTTGGGAGTGGACGTGTCAGCGGATGGATCTATGAAAGATGAGGTGAATCATAGAATTGTGAGGGGAAAAAAGGGGGGCGTGCATTAGGGCCTGTGGAGACAAAGGCTTTTTCCTTGGAGGCAAAAAAGGGGGGAAGTATGGGGAGTTTTGTTTACCAACGCTCTTATATGGGTGTGAAGCATGGGTGTGAAAGTTGCAGCGGGAGGGAAGGGGGGAGGCAGTGGAGATGGGATTTTTCGAGGGCAATGTGTGGTGTGAATATAATGCAGAGAATTCGTAGTTTGGAAGTTAGGAGGAGGTGTGGGATTGCCAAAACTGTTTTCCAGAGGGCTGAGGAAGGGTTGTTGAGGTGGTTCGGACATGTAGAGAGAATGGAGCGAAACAGAATGACGTCAACAGTGTATCAGTCTGTAGTGGAAGGAAGGCGGGGTAAGGGTCGGCCTAGGAAAAGTTGGAGGGAGGGGGTAAAGGAGGTTTTGTGTGCGAGGGGCTTGGACTTCCAGCGGGCATGCGTGAGCGTGTTTGATAGGAGTGAATGGAGACAAATGGTTTTTAATACTTGACATGCTGTTGGAGTGTGAGCAAAGTAGCATTTATGAAGGGATTCAGGGAAACGGGCAGGCCGGACTTGAGTCCTGGAAATGGGAAGTACAGTGTCTACACTCTGAAGGAGGGGTGTTAATGTTGCAGTTTAAAAACAGTTGTGTAAAACACCCTTCTGGCAAGACAGTGATGGAGTGAATGATGGTGAAAGTTTTTCTTTTTCGGGCCACCCTGCCTTGGTGGGAATCGGCCAGTGTGATAATATATAAATAAATATATATATATATATATATATATATATATATATATATATATATATATATATATATATATATATATATATATATTTATATATATATATATATATATATATAAATATATGTGTGTGTAAAACAACACTGTGAAAGCACATTCGTGACTTCTCACCTTATCAATGAACTAGTTTCTTGATAATGTGAGAAGTCACGAATGCGCTTGGAATTTCATTATCCTTTCACAGTGGTTGTTTTGCATATTCTGATATCACCTGTTTACTGTGATCTTATTGCATATATATGGATATATAAGTTGATGATATTTTGTGTATTATGCCCAAAAATGTAGATATACACCATTTCCTTGGCAAATTAAATAGCTTAGCCCATTCTATAAATTTTACTGTTGAATTTGAAGAAAATATAACTCATTGCCTTTTCTAGATGTTTTAATTATTAAGAGTAATGAAGAATTCAAATTTAAAATTTACAGAAAACCTACAAATAACTGTTCCTATGTCCACTATTATTCTTCCCATCAAGACAGAGTTAAACTGTCTGTTTTCTCATCAGTGTTTTTGAGAGCTTTACGAATTTGTAGTTTGAGTTCATAGATGAGGAAATATCCAAAATTTATGAAATAGGTAATGATTTGAAATACCCAAGAAACGTAATTGATAAATCTTTTAAAGTTGCTAGAAATACTTTTTGCAATCCAAAAAGGGACAACCAGCCTTATTCAACTAAAAATATGTTGGTTCTCCGTTACCATGAAAACTTGGTTGATATGCCTTGAAATGGTATAAAATACCGACAGGTTGTTAGGTAAGACACATATGCAACAGTTAGGTATCTTTATTTCGAAACGTTTCGCCTACACAGTAGGCTTCTTCAGTCGAGTACAGGTTGACAGAAGCAGAAGATACTTGAAGACGATGTAATCAGTCCATCACCCTTGAAGTTTTGAGGTGGTCAGTCCCTCAGTCTGGAGAAGAGTTTTGTTTCAGACTATGGAACAATACTCTTCTCCAGACTGAGGGACTGACCACCTCAAAACTTCAAGGGTGATGGACTGATTACATCGTCTTCAAGTATCTTCTGCTTCTATCAACTTTTCTGTACTCGACTGAAGAAGCCTACTGTGTAGGCGAAACGTTTCGAAATAAAGATACCTAAGTGTTGCATATGTGTCTTACCTAACAAAACTTGGTTGATATGCCTTCTCTTCTTAAGACTTTTAATATTAAAGTTGTATTCAAAAATCTTGATACAGTAAAAAAACTTTTGATAAAGAATTCCCCCCAAAATGCTGATGGATGTGTCTTTAAGATTCCTTGTAATATTTGCGATAAAGTTTATTACAGTCAAACTGGTAAAAATCTCGAACTAAGATTATAACAACATAAATATAGCATTAGAACTGGACAAGATTCCAATGCTCTATTTATTCATGTGAGAAATTTTAACCATCCAATTGATTTTCAAAAAGTTGAGAAAGTAGTATCAAGCAAGTCCATGGTCGACAGGAATATAATTGAATCTTGTTTCATAAAAAGCAGTTTTGACAATATGAATATTTCCTTTGGTTTATATAAATTAGATCCATTTATAATTAATAGAATTTGGGAAGAATTTAATACATTGGGCAAATAATAATTTTTAAAATTCTTATTTCTTGGGTAGAATAGTTTGTTGGTGGGTTGTGTGAAGGACCTGTCTAGTTGGGCCTGTGGGCCTGCTGCAGTGTTCCCTTTCTTATGAGTCGCATGTCAGGTGTTCCTTTGTTGTGGGATCTGATAGTGAAGTGTGGGCTAGACCCTTTATATATCTTCCTTTGATGCTCTACTTTCATTGTTCCTTGATAATGTGAGTAGTCACAAAAGCGCTTGGAAATACTCTATGCTTTCACAATGGTTGCTTTGCATATTCTGAAATCACCTGTTTACGGTGATCTTATATATATAAGTATATATAAGTATATTATATATATATATATATATATATATTATATTTATATATATATATTTATATTATATATATATATATATATATATATATATATATATATATATATATATATATATATATATAAAGTAGTGATGATTTCTACAGAGCGGTCTCTGAGGCTGAGTGGCTCCCACGGTACAGTCTTCACGGTACGGTCTCCTCTCAGCGGTCTCCTCCTGAAAGGTCTGCTGCTGGGCGGTCTCCTTCCATGCCCGCCCGAGCGCCAGCACGTCCTGCGCCGACCTGTGACTTTGACCTCACCCTCGACCACCTCGCCCTTGACCCCCTACCACGCCCCCCACCGGCGCCCAGCACGCCCGCCCACGCCGACCCACACCCGCCCTCACGCCCGCCACGCACCTTCTGCAGTGCCTTCTGCAGCATCGTCCGGATCGCCCCCACCCCCCGAATTTCTTTCCGATTTTTTAATTTTTTTTAATTTCTTGTGCTCTCCAATTCCTCGGATCAAGTTTTTCTCGAAATCAATAATACAAAGACTCCAACTCCTTGGATCAAGTTTTTCTCGAAATCAATAATACAAAGACTCCAACTCCTTGGATCAAGTTTTTCTCGATAATACAAAGACTCCATCTCCTTGGATCAAGTTTTTTGGATTCCCCCCTCTAGGGTTAAGCATTCAAATGAACTCCCCCTATGGGGCATGGTACTTTCTCTTACTACAGGTCTAAACCAGTGTGACATCACCCCACCTGTGTTTACTCAGCAGTCAGTGACGTCACGTGATGACCTCACACACACAGGCTGAATCTTGTCGAGCAGACAATAAAATGTATGATAACACTAATACACAATATTTTCATTTATTTATTATACAACCAATGCATTTCATATACATCCAACAAAAAAATTCATTTGAAAAAGGTACAATTCATTGACTAAAATCAACATATTTTTCTCTTGAAGAAATTCTGTGCATTTTGTTCTGGATCTTCTTCGTCGTCACCATCTCACTATTACACATTTCATATACAACATAGGGAAAACATTACACATTTTCACTATTAACCCAGGATAACCCAAATAATTCTACATTTTTTTCGTTAATACCCACAACAATCCACAATTTCTTTACAAAAGATTCACTCTCGTCAAGTACAGACATTTTTCTCGTTTTAACTATTTCATCAGAAAGTCTGGCGAGTCTTATCTGACCGATCTCAGATAACATCTCAGGTCACTCCCCCACGAAGTAACCTGCTCTCTCTCTCTCCTTACCACTTCTCCCGCCAACATCTCACAATTTTCACTCATAACCCACAATTTTTCTCGTTTTAACTATTTCATCAGAAAAAGTCACCACAACACTTACAACTTATAACCACTTTTCGATAAATTCACTAGACACAATTTTACATATTACGAAGTTAATACACACACACACACACACACACACACACACACACACACACACACACACACACACACACACCTCACTTTGCTTTGAACACCTTCAAAACACACTCATAAATCATTGAATACTCACAAAAATACCTTTGAACATTTTCCAAACAACACTGAAACACTTCCAAAAATATCATTTTGAATACTCCCAAATAAGATTTGACATCTCTGATTTATCTACAATTATATTATTTCATTAAATTACAACTCATCCCCCAAACTCATCCCTCATTCTCCAGATTTTTTACAACAGTATCACAAAAACTAACTCAAACACCATCAATTACCTTTGAATACTCCAAAAACATCATTCGAACACAGCCAAATCACCACTGAATACTCCCAGAACACCTTCATAAATACTCTTGCACATCATTTGAACACCTTCAAAAACACCTTTGAATAGTCTCAAACACCATTTGAGTCTCAAATACACCACTGAATACTACTAAAACACCACTGAATACAGTCAAAACACCAAAATCACCATAAACTAAGATCAACATCACAGACTAACACCAATTTTCACCCAAATCCCCTCAAATCACTATAACCAAGACGATTACCAATTTCTATGAGTACACTCACCTCCAACTAAGATATAATAAAATGCAAAAAAAAACATGAACACAATCCAAACACACACGAACACTTATAACAGAATCACTTCTTTTTCGGTATCTCTAGTTCGACAACAACGCCCACAACCCACAACACCCACATTCCACAACACCCACAGCCCACAATTTTTTCTCGTTTTAACTAATTTCATCAGAAAAAGTCACAATAACCCACAACTTATAACCACTTTTTCGGCATCTCTAGTTCGACAACAACACCCACAACCCTCATCACTTACCAATTTATTCACAATTTATTCGATACAAATTTTTCCCCTTCTTTTTACTGAATCTTAAATGTAATGCACATTCCTCCCTACATTATTAAAATTCTAATAAAATCCTCTCCATACCCATCTCCTTGTATCCACATAAATTGATAATATACTCACAACAACAACTAATCATCTCACTACCCAACTACTGCGACATGTTTCTACACCCTCCATTCTTTTCCAATGCATCATAACTTTTCACTTCTATAATTTCTTTCAAAATATTCACACATTACCTTTATTTTCAGTAAAATCCCCCCCCCATATTTCATTAAATTTCTAATACAACCCTCCCCTTACCCCTCTCCATCTCATCCACATTTCTTCACATCCACTCACCTGTCTCCCAACTCACCTCTTCAGAACAAACACAAAAATCACATTTCACATCCACAAATGCATCTCATCACCCATCTCAAATCCACTAAAATCACTGTAACCAAGATATTCACAAAATTCTATGACCACCTAACACACACACAGACAACTCACTTTGAACACTACCAAAAACACCAACAATTACCATTGAATACTCCAAAAACATCATTCGAACACCATCATTTTTTTTATAAATATATCACTAACACATCCAACTAAGATATGATATAAATCACATTTTTAGCCACATTCCCTCGATTTCGGTAATATGAACAAAATGATTGGGATAACATTAGAACATTGCCAAATTACGTTGGACCACATTCAAAAATATATTTGAACACTTCCAAAATACAGTAGAGTACTCCAGAATTATTTTGAACGTCTCCATTTTTGGATATTTCCAAAATTAGTTTTGGAGACTTTATCTTAAAATCGAACATTATTTTTCTTGTTGGTAAACACACTCAATGGTAGAAATATTCACTCGATTTCTGGATAGAAACACAATCCTCACTCTGAGAGACTCCTTGAGCTTATATGCCTTACCTCAAAGTATTGCATCATGATTTTTTTACAATCCCCTCCAGCGACGCCATGAAATGGTGTTCACACCCAAGGTAGATTTAAGATAATCATCTCTTTCCAGACCAACTGTGTCCTCTTGTGCTAAAATTTGGTGAGGTCAAAGGGCTGACAGACACCATGAAATTAACTTAAATGAGATATAACATTTGTATTCTACCTCAATACTTTTTTCATGGTAGGGTTTGATTGATTTAAAATTCATCATGTCTTAAAAATTTTTATTAAACATTTCTCTTTTCAATGAATGAATCATCATATATTATTAATCTTGGTGTAACAACACGCTCTGAACATCATAAATCCTCCCCTCTAAGTCTTGTTCTTCCAAGCCCCGTCACATCGGTACCTGTAAATGTTAATATTTTTTTTTATTTCATTAGCATATAATGGGGAGAAATTTGCATCATCACCTGTAAAAAATATAAACCAACTAAAAGTTACATATTTTTTTCACTATCCCAAACATATGCCTCTCAAGTGTTACGTCAGTATTCTTCTCGTTAACTTAAATATCTTCCCATTATTGACTTAAAAGCATAATCATACTGTGTCCCCTTATTAACTTAAATGAATTAAAAGCGTCTTGTTAACTTAAATGATGTAAGTATTATGGTAGACATGATTCTTGGTGTTCAGGTAGAGAGAGAAGGTCGAAATGGTAAGTGACACATTTCACGAAGAGGTAAATATGAGTTATATATATTAGTTCAAATATATCTCTCTCTCTTCAAGTTATAATTATTTCCTCATAATAATTTAAATGAATTAAACCACTGATACAAGGTAAATAATTTTGCTTACCTTATAAGTTACTCACACATTAGGTTCAATGTTTTTAATATATTGTTTAATATCTGTGGAAAGTTCTCTCCAAATTAATTTCCACTTCTTTGTGTTGTACCATCTATGCAAAATGCACAGATTATTCTGTCTTGTAAATATTTGACTGACAAAGTTTTCAGATATACTGTTTTCCGAAATATAATATACCAGATCGTCACTCCACTCCGTTACCATTTCATCAATAAATTCATGCGAATCAAGTTCATTTTCTAACCAATTTTTAACTCGCTGAAAATTCTTTTCACTCAATGATTCACCATCTTTCCTTAAGAGTTGATTGACAGTGTTGCAAAATTCCAACCAAGGAAGATCTTTCACCATTTCACAAATAACAATGAAATCGCCAAGTTTCCCCATATTAGATGCTTTCCATACGGTTACCTGACAATGT
This sequence comes from Cherax quadricarinatus, assembly GCF_026875155.1. Taxonomy (NCBI): domain Eukaryota; kingdom Metazoa; phylum Arthropoda; class Malacostraca; order Decapoda; family Parastacidae; genus Cherax; species Cherax quadricarinatus. Next base: position 3,305,655 of record NC_069479.1, read on the forward strand.
CTGGGGGTGACTTATACACAACTCTCCCATACACATAAAGAGTTGCTAAATAGTATTAAATGAAAATTTCATTAAACTTACCTAAACTAGGATCAGCCATTTCAAAATTTTTTTTATAATTTTTTTTGGGCTTTGGTTAATAAAAGTTTGAGATAAATACACTAAATTACTTTTCTAACAAAAATTTTTTTAAATATTTCTTCACCATCTTTGGGGTTAATTTCTCTTCCTCGACAATCCTTCTTTTGGAGAACATGTTCCGCATCAACTCTTTTTTGAAGGGGTTCGACTTCTTTAATTGTATATAACATTACTAGAACACCACATAATATTTTTTTGTCGCAACCCCCTCCCATATTTCTTCTTTGTAAAGTGACCCTTCCCATTTCACCCCCAATATTTATCCCAAAAATTTCAATGTTGTATATCGAAATATTTTTTTTTTAAAATACAAAAAAACCATTAAAAGGGATTTCTTCAAAGCTATATATTACCATTTTATTTAAAAAAATTGTTTACCCTTTGTTAATTTTCCCTTTTTTTTCAGAAAAAAAAAAATATTCAGACAATATTTTTTTTTGAACCTTACTACTTGTTGTACGTCATATCACAACACTTTAAAACAGGATAAAAAGAGGTCAGGGGGTGACCCGATACTCTTGATCAAATTTCTTACCTTTAATTGTCTTCTGTTTTTCCAAGTAGTACCCGGTTTTGTAATAACAAGTATAATACCATTGAATAAGTTTATGTTACACTCTACAGGCCCCCAACAAACGCATTACCAATTCCATCTTTTTGCAAAAATCAACACACTTGGGAATTTCCCCCTTTTTGGGGTTTGTTCATCTATATCCACGATACAACTTTTTTTTGCTAAGTACCCCCCCGGATTTTAAAAAGGTTTATATTCATTCCACTTAAGATTTTTCACCTCCCCAAAAAAAAAACCAAAAAAATTTTTAAAACCTTCCCCATCTTGTATGACACTAAACTCGTGGTGTGTGAAGGGTTTTCTCAGCCCTGTAACAACTTCAGTCATATTCCCAAAGGCTGGTTCCCAGAAAAATTAATGAATAAAAAAAGAACAAAAACTGAAAAAAATAAAATTTTTTTATTTAAAAAAATTTATAAAATATAAAACACTTAAATATAAAATTTTAAATCCTACCTTAAAGAAAGAAAAATAAAAAAAATATAAAAGATTCTGAATTCAACGCTAATATATTATATTATAACTTGGGTGTCTGGTGTTGGTGAACTGCGTGTTGTTGAAATGTAGCCTTTTTCCGATGAGGGGGGGGGGGTCGCAGGTGTTGGTTAAAACCCCCACCGGCTCGTTCTTCACAGATTTTTACCCCAAATAATCCGCCGAGACAGGAAATCGGGTTTTTTTCCACTGAAATGAGGGTTATATCCTGCTACTTGCTACAAAAAACGGGAAAAGTGGATAAAAAATTGGGACACCTCAAACGTTAGTCCTCCTTAAATTTTACTCATTGATTCCCAGGTGACCCTCTCGTCCTTTCAACGTAAAGGAGACAGATTACCCACTGCTTAAGAAAACACTCCCCATGATAAGTAAAAATACCTAAAAGATTGGTGATTATACACAAATACCCGCACAAAAAGACAAAACTTCGACGACGTTGGCCGATTGGCCCATTGACTTTGAAAGGGCCCAAGTCGGACCAAAACGTCGTCGTAAGTTTGTTTTTTATGTGCGGGTTATTTTGTATGTTCCAGTACGGTATTGTGCCTTTTTGTTAATAGTGGGATTATTAAAACTTTTAACCTATCAAGCTGAAACGTTTAGTTATTTTTGGGTCAAAAGTAAGCTTTCAACCAATAGTCCACTAAAATATGATCAGGGGTTTGTATTTACAGTAGTGTTAGAAGCTGTGAGTAGTGATTTACTGTTTGCCCGGCCCCCCACACGTACCTTTCGGGGGGGAGGAAAAAAAAGGGAGGGGAAGGGAAAGGGGGAGTAGACTGACCATCCCTTTAAACAAGTAGCGGCAATGAAACTTTTGTTACATTACCCCCTCGCTACCCCTATCTATTAAACTTTTCCCTCAATTGTGGTTCATTCACCTATGTCAGGGTTTGATGCCCGTAGGTTTTTCATGGAAAAAATTTTCTCTAACTTAAGTTAAAAAAAAATACTAACTCGAAAACCCCCTCGTTGTGAAAAGAGTATAAGAAGACACATCTGTATTGAGTTATAAAAGTATTTAGGTGGAGACTTCAGATCTATGTAAGTTCCCTGGACTGTAAAAATTCAATGGAGATGACTCAAGAAATCGTAATGACACGATTGCAAAAAAAAACCAACCCCGGCCGGGTTGAACCCGCTGGAGTTTTGAGACTCTATGACCGGGGGTTCAATCCCGGCCGGGGGTATGGTTTCAATGGAGATTTTTGTTAGAGTCTAAAAAGAAATTCTTGTTAGAGTCATCTTGTGTTTAAGTTAACAAGAGGAAAAGTTCATTTAATAAGTGGAAGTTACATGTGAAAAATTTGTTACAGTAGCAAAAGTGTTACACACACTGTTGATAAAGAAATGTTTAATTCACAAAGACCTTGATCACAACCCTCCAAGACGGGAAGGTGGACTGAACAATATCCCCCCGAAAAAGAAATGCTTATAGCAATGGAGATTTTGAACGTGAGTTTTTAATGGTTTTATTGAGAAAATTCCCCCCCAAAGTAATTTTTAAAAATTTAATGAGAATTTTTTTTTTCTTTGTTGAGTAACAAATTAATTTTTGGGTATAATACATATTTTATCAAAATTAAGGAAAGAAAAACAAAAGATGAAAAAATTTTTTCGTTAATGAAAGGTAATATTACAAAAGTTTTTAGTGGCAGGAAAAATTTTTTTAATTAAAATTCAAAGTTTATTCTCTATAAAGTTACAATGTTAAATTTTACAGTTTTGGTTGGTGGTTTACATGTGTTAAAAAATGTTACGGTGTCCCACAGAACCCCTAATGGGGGTATTACAGAGTGTCCCACTAGAACGCCTAGCAGGCTGGGATTTGGGCAGCTTAGTTTAATTCTTATTTTAAAATATTACAAATTATGGGGGTAATTTGGTATTAGGGGTAAGTGTCTAAATATATTTGTGAGTTTAGCAATGTGAATGCTTTTGTTTTGGCACAGTACATAGTTTCAGTTTAGAGTATCTGGGATTCATTTTTTTAAAGATTGAGATTAATATTTTGTTTATGGTCAAAGGGGTGAGTCATTGTCTCTCGCCCCCTTCCGGGGAGAGAGGCGCACGCCTAGTAGCTACATTTGCCCCCTGGTGGTGCCCTTTTAGCAATAGAAGACAAAAGGGCGTCCGAGGGGGACAGCGGATTAAAACACGTTTGTATACAGCTGGTACGTGGCCGCTTACGGAGCAACGATGTACATTCTCCCTCTATCATCGGGGACGCCTAGGGATCCCCAAGGGGAAGAATGGTGTTCCCTTAAAATGGGATACCAGAGTTTCCCTGAACTGAATTTTCCCGGGTCTCGACAAACTTGTTAAAGGTACCAGGAGGGAAGGGACGGTCAACTCGGCGTGGACGTTGTTATCAGACGTTCCGGGTTTTACTATACGTGGGTGAAGGTGGGAAATGCCCCTTTTCGGGGCGACGGCGATAGTTACAGGAGGTCTTCCAAACTCGGTAAAGTTCTTGGGGGAAAAACATGGGGTATGGAAAAGGGCTTAGGGACGATGAGGGTTTTCCCCAAAAAGATTTGGGTAGGTAACCCGTTTCGTAGCGGGGATCCGGGAGGTTTTTTAACTTTTTTGCCGGCCAGGAAAGACCTGTCAAATATTATCTTGGCCAAGGGTAGTGTCTAGAAAGGAGCCACGGGCTCCGGTACGTTGGCAGGGAGAGAGAAGGAGTTGATCCCTGATTTGGGAGGGGGAGGCCCATGACTGGGATGGAGGGATTTAAAAGGGAAGAAATGAGGGTCGGTCCTGGTTCCCCCCCCCGGAGGGGGAGGGGGGGGGGACCCCTAGGGAGGGGGAGTGGTGATTTAAAACCCAGGAGAAGTTGGGGGGGTGCGAAGGAGTTTTTTCGAGGGGAACGGTGGGGGGGAGGGGGGGGTTTTTAAGGAATAATAGGTTTTGACAAGGGAACAGGTGAAGGGTTGAGGAATCCCAAAAGGGGGACTGGAAGTGGGGGTGGAAGTCCATCAGGAGGACGTGCAGGGGATTTTGTGTGTGAGTGAGAGCTCAGGGAAAAAGGCCTGCGGGTGCTTTTGACCCTCGAGGGGTTTTAACACCTGGGCAGGACCCGGGAGAAGTCGGGGAAAAGCTGTGGGGAAAAAAGGTAGGAGGGGGGGGGGGTTTTGTCCCGGGGAAATCAGTGGGGGGGGAAGGAGGGGGGAGGAAGGTTAGAAAAAAAAGTTTTAAAAAAATGGTACAGGTACTGAAAAGGTGAAGTGGTAAGATACAGCGGAAATGGGGTAAGCCACCTCTTCACAAATTAAAGTGTGTCCAAAAAATGTAAATGGGCTTAAATTGATTTTAAAAAGGGTTTTGGTTTAGGTGGTTTTTACGAAGGTTTGAGTGGATGTATGTTTTTAGCAGGACATAACCATAGGGTTTAGGGAGAAAAATGAGTTTGAGGGGTTTTATAAAATGTTTTCAGCAATGCTTTGCAATTAAAAGGAGGGTGCATTTCTGTAAAGAGACCACCCTTTGCGTTCGGGGTTGGGAGGAGGGGGGGGGGGGGGTTTTGAAAGGGGGAAATGGCACGGGGGGGTTTAGGAGAGTTTTTTTCTTTGGTGTATATATGCCGGAATGTAAAAATGTTAAGTCAAATTTGATTTTGTACGTAAATTTTTGAGTATTATTTGCGGGGTTACCTTTCCATAACTGTAATTGGAGGTGATTGGAACTGTGTGATTGGTATGGGGATGTGACCCCGAGGGGGGCCCCGGGATGTTTTTTGGGGTGCGCTACGGGATGTGAAAGGGATGTGGGTTTTTGTAGATGTGGTGGGAAGGGGGGGTAGGGGTGGAGCACACGTTTTTCGGGGGAAATTTAGGGGGCGGGTTGATAGGAATATGTGATGCAGGGGGATTGGTGTGGAGAGAGTGGGGGCTTTTGATGTCGGTTTTTGGTCACGGGGCGGTGTTATGTCTGGGGTGGGGTTAGTTCGATATTGCGGGGTTTGGGAAATTGAATTGGGGCTTCTGCGGGAGGGGATGAAGGCTCATCCTTTGAGGAATGGGGGAAATTGCTGGGAGGGTGGGGATGTGGGATGGTTTTGTTGATGGGGGGAGATGCAGCAAAGACAGCAATAGCAAGTTTTTTGGGAACGGGGAAAAGGGAACAGGCAAGGTGGAATATGGTTTGCAAAACTACCTGGGGGACAGTAATGCGTTTACGAGGGGGGGGGGGGGGAAGGGAAGATGTTGGTGGGGTTTAGGGTTTAAGGGGGGATTAAAAGGATTACATAATAAAAGGTTTAACGCATTAGAGTTGGGGCAGGATTAAAAGGTTTTTTAAAAGGGGATCGCCCTCAGGTTATTTTTGAGAAAATTTGGGAAAGGAGATGGTGACTCCCATAGCGATCGGGGGCGCTGATGGGGGGGTTGTTAGTGGTGGGTAAAGGTCTTACTAACAGTGATATTAGTGGTTATCGATTATTGGTTTAGGGAGAATGGGGGGAAGGAAAAGGAATTTTGCAGTGGGAGGATTTGGGGTTATGCAGAATACTATTGTATTGGGACAAGGGAACGGGAAATGCGGGGGGTAGTATTATGAGGAGGGGGGGGGGGGAGGCGGTTTAGGGGATGAGTCAGGGTAAGACCCGGGCTTGAGGGAAATCCCGAATGTTTTTTATAGATTATTGGGAAGCATTATTTGGGGTTAGTGGAAGTCTTGAATCATATGTGGAGCAGTGGGAGGGGGGGGGAAGACCCAGAAACAGGGATTGTGTTGGTGCCGAAAAGAAGGGGGGAAAGATTGAATGATTAAGAGCAATATCCTTTAAAGTGTGGATTATAAAATTTATGCTAAAATTTGGGGAATAGACTGAAGAAGGTTTTAGGGTCAGTGGTAATGGGGGGCAGTTTGGCATTTGGGAAGAAGTTGAGGGGCGGGGAAACCATAAGGGATTTTATTGGACTGCACCGGAGGGGGGAAAATTGGATTAGATTGGGCAATGCGTATGATTGTGAATGGATTTCTTAAAAGTTTGTTTTGGGCAGCTGGGTTTTGGGGGGGAAGGTTGGGGGATGGTGCAAAACCCGTATGAGGGGGCAGTTATTAGGGTAAGGTTAATGGTAATTTTGGGGGACCCAGTATGGATGGAGAGAGGTTTAGGCGGGTGTCCACTCCTGTTATTGTTTGCCTGGTAAGAAACCATTTTATGGGCTGGTGGATGAGGTGATAAGAACATGGGGTTGGGGGGTGGGCGGGGGGGGATTGTGGGGTGTAATGATATACTGTGCTGGTAAGGCTGAGAAAAATCTAAGGGAAAATTGGTGGAATCATTCAGATTTTTGGGGACGCCACGGGGATGAGATTTTTTTAATGAAGTCGAGACTATTAGAGGTGGGGGATTGGGTGGGAGGGGGCTTGGGGGGGGGTTGGGATGGTGTATGGGCAAATTAAGGTTTGTGGAATATGGTACATGGCGGAAATGAGGAGAGTAGAAGAAAAATTCGGAATTAGTTACGAGCAGGGTTTTGGGTAGGCTAGGGGGTTAAGGGCTGGGGGCAAAAAATTACAGCAGAGGTTTTATGGTCAACTCTCTGGTGTACAGAAGGTGTGGGGGGTGGTGAGGTGTTCCCTTTAAGAGCAGGGATATTGCAGAAAAACCCGGGAAGGTTCTAAGGGTTTTGTGGGGGTTTTGGGAGGTTGGTTGAGCAGGACGTGGTGATGACGGGGGGGAGACTGGGGGTCTTGGCCGATGTCATTTGGGAAGAGTAATGGGTTATTATTAAACAAAGATAATCCGGACTGGGGGGGGAAAAGGGAGTCGGGTGGTGGGTAATGGAGGATGCCGAAGAAGGTGGTGTGGGAAGGGATTTGAGGTATTGTGAGGGTATGTTGGGGGTTTTTTTTTCATGTTTAAAACGGTGTCCCCGTTAAAAGGTCAAAAAGAATGGTGGGTGCTGTGGTAGGAAAAGGTGTCTTCAGGATTGCTGTATACCCAAAATAGACTGGGGAAGCATATGGAGGGAAATTTGGCTTGCTTAGAATACCAGCGAGGGTACAGAGTTGGTATATCGTTTTTGATGGGAAAATTGGCCTCTAGGGATTGTTTATAAAAAGGGTCTTGTGAGAGAGGACTCGTGCTTCAAATTTTTGGGGAATCGAAAAGGCCTTTCTGCGGTTATTTTTGTCCCCCCTTTGGGGGGGGGGGGTTTGGGTGGTGGAGTTTTCAGATTTTTTTTGGGGGGGGGGGCCCCCTTTCCCACGGGGCCCTTTAAAGTTGGATTAACGGGGGCCGGTGATGTGGGTAACCTTAATGTATGTTATGACGGATTATTACATTATCTTGGGGGATGAGGGGGTTAGGGGGGAAATTGAGGATAAAAGCGTTACAGCGAGATTTTATAGAAATGGGGGGGAAAAGGGAAAAGGCAAGTCTATGGTGGGAGGTGGGTAGTTAGCTTTTGGAGGGTTGGTTACGGGGGGGCCCTTTTTCCGCCCCGGGGGGGGGGGGTTGGTTTGGGGGTAAAAAGGGGGGGGGGTTGGTTTTGGGGTTTGGTGGGGGGGGGTTATAATTGGGGGTGGAAGGGGTATGAAGAATTTGGAATTTAGGTTTGTTCCTGTGGTAACCTTTAAAAAATGTGGCAAACCTTGGGATTCGGGTTTTGACAAATGAGTTAGAAAGAAAAGAATTGAGTTGAAACTTTTGTTTGTTAATGCTGTACCTTACATGTTTTGGGGGTTTTTGCTATGTTTAAATTTTTGAAAATCTTTATCCTTTTTTTTTGGGTTTAGCATTTTTAAAATTTTTGCCCCCTTTTTTATGAAAATAATTGTTAGTAATTTTATAATTTTAATGAATTTTAGGGATTTTTTAGGATGGACATTTTATTGTGGATGCCTTAAATGGGTTTCGGGAATTGTTAAATGGTTTTGTTTAATGGGGTTATTGGGGAAAAAAAAAAAGGATGGAACATGTACAATTTATGCAAAAATTTTTTTAAATTTTGACTACTGTATGTCATGAGAATTTTATTCCCGATAACGCTCAGTATAATAAAATTTATATAGGGAAAAGGGGGGGGGGGGAGTTTTGCCGGCACGAAGTAAGTGCGGCGGTCTTTTGGCAATGAAATTAAATTTTAGCTAAAAATTTTTTTATATATTTTTTTTAGATGTTTATATAAAAAAAAAAAAAATAGCAATGATGTCTAGTGTTCAAATAGGGGTAAGGTTTTTAGTCCTGTAACTAGACATTTTGAACCTTTGTTGGGTTTTGTTTTGTTTTATGGGGTTGTACTTGCTTATAATGTTTTTTTTTTATTAGGGGGTTTCCCGCCAGTGTTTATGCGGGGGTTTATTGTGAATGTACCAAAGTAAATGTTTATTGTAGGCTTTGGTTTGCCAAGTTTTAAATTAAATTTTTTTTATAATTTTTTAATTTTTGTATGTTAAATAATATTTATTGTGCACTTTGTGCAAGGGGCTTTGTCGGGTTTTGGGGTTTATGTGGACCAGAAAAAATTTGAGTTTTTTGGTTTTTTCTAATTTTTTTTTTTTCGGTGCTGGGGCTCTCCGCTCTTATTAGTTTGGTTTCCTGTATTTTCGGGAAGTATTATGTGGTATTCTTTGAAAAATTTTTTGTAGGGTTTGGTTACCTTTTTTTTAATTATTTTAATGTAAATTTTTCTTCGTAGCTGTTATTCATTGTGTACTTTGTGCAAGGGGTCTTACTGACGTAAAACGGATGATTTGTAGGTTAAATTGTTGATGTTTTTTTGAGCAGGGTTTTTCCCGTTCGTTTCATTGTTTTTGGTGGGGTATTCCTTTAAAACAATTTTAATGAAAACTTGTGGTATTCTTGGGTTTTGGAGGTCATTGATTTTCAAACGGTTATTATTGTGTTCTTTTATTTTTTTATATCTTGTACTGTTCCTTTTAAAAAAAAAATAAAAAAAAAAAATGGGTGAGTGAGTGTAAGTGTGAACCAAGGTGTATTCGTGTAGTTAGTTGATGGGGGGATCAGGGAGATAAGATTTTTTAATGGTAGTTTTTTAAGGGGATGAATGTGCTGCAGTTTAGAGTTCTCAGGTGGGGGTTCCAGATTTTTTGGGCCCTTTTACATACATTTAATTTTTGTAAAGTTTAGTCGGACACGGGGGAAAGTGTAGAGATGTTTGTGTTGGTGTTATGCCTGTGGGGGTTTTCATAACTATCAAAAAAGCGTTTTGGTCAAGGTTGATATTGGGTTTAAGGGCCCGTTGATGTAGATTGCACAGTAGTAAGTGGGTGTACTGAAAAGGGGGTAATTTAGATCTATGAAGAGTGGGGGGGGGGTGTTGCCGGGGTGGGGTTTTTGGGGATTTTTTACTGCAGGGTTTTTGTTGGGGTTTTTTTTTTGGGGGGTGTTGTGCGTTGATCCCCAGACAAAAAGCTGGTGAGGTAGGATAAAAAAAGGTGAGGGGGATAGTGTGGAAGGGGTTTGGGCACGTAGTATCGTATTTGGGGGGATCCCAACCGTTTTTGGGTACTTTTTTGGTTATGTGTTGGATTGGGTGCTGAAATTTTTATTGTTGTCAAGGTATGGCCTAGGTTTTGGCCCCTCTTATGTCTGGTAATTAGAGTGTTGTCGTCTTAATTTTAATTTTGGATCTTGTTGCTATAAACATAATATAGAAGGTTTTGTCAGGGGTTAAACGTTTGTTTTGGCGTCATCCAAGTCGTATTTGTCAGCTCCTCGTTAACATGGGGTTGAGGGGGGCAAATTAGGGTGAGAGATGACATAAGTCGGTTTCCCGCAAAAGAGAAGGGTTCAGGTTTGGGGTACGTTTGGAAGATCATTTTGAATATAGGAAGGCAGGGACCAAGGACCTTCCCTGCAAATCCAGTATCAAATGGCCCTGTTGTTGATGCTGGTCTTTTAAAGGGACATATGAACCTTTTAGTAAGGTAAGATTTGAAATAAGCAAGCGCTGGGCCCCTTATCCGTAATGGTCAAGTTTGTGGGTAGGATGTCGTGGTCTATGTGTCAAAAGCTTTTCTTGGGCAATAAAAATTCCCAGGGGTATACCTTATTTTTCCCAAAGCTGTGTAAAGCAGATTAGCATTTTTATGATTGCATCATTAGTCTTTTATTTTTCCCGAAACCCAAATTTGGGAGGGGCTGAGTATGTTTTTTTGTTATAAAGAAAAAGTTCCTGGGCGCGAGTTCTCAAAGATTTTTGGGTGCAATGGTGTTTTTAAATTTTTGGCTATAGTTTTTTAAGTTGTTTGGGTCACCACCTTTATGTACTGGTGTAACCCCCTTCCCTTTGAGTAGTTTCGGGGGAAGGGGCTAGTTTCTATTGAAAGTTAAAAAGTAATAATAGCATGTGAAAGGATTTGGCCCTCGCTTTTACGTAATGGTGGGACATTAACGATTCCCCGATTTTTTTTTAAGTGACTTTATAAACTCGGTATTCCGAGGGGTCAGTTTGGGGCAAAATAGAAGGGAATTTGGGGAAAATTTCCCCCTAGGAGTCCCCAGCATGGGGTTTGGGATGTGGGTTTTTTTTGGCGGATTAGATCCTATGGTTGAAAAAAAAATCGTTTATTTTTTTTAGCTGTGTCAGTGGGTGTGTGGGTTTCATTAGGTTTTGTTTGGACATTTTTGTTTTTTTTTCAGTTTGGGGTCCCTAGATTGAGAGGTGTTTTCAGGGCTTTTTTATTCTCCTCTAGTGTTGTGAATCTCTGGGGTTATAGTTGTTTGGCTTTCTTTATACTTCGGTGAGAATGATGAATAGTGTTTTTGTACTTTGTGTATTAAGCCCGTCTATATTCTTTTCATATTGGGTTTCTTGTCAATGGATTTCAGAATGGTATGGTTAGCCTTGGGGAACCAAGCCGTTTGTTTGTGATATGTTTCGTTTTTATAGGGCAAAGTTGTTGTATAGTCTAAGTAATTTTTTAAGAAAAATGTCTGTCCCCGCTCAATACCCTTGGCCCTTTGGGAATTCTGTAGGCCAGTCAAAATCCTGGCGTGTGAACTTCCTTTTTGAGGCCCCGTCATGGAGTCTAAATTGGGGCTTGTTGAATTTAAGTGGGTTTCTAATGTTTTTTCAGGGGAAAGGTAGGGTAGTGTCTGTAGTCTTCTCTGATTATCCCCCGATTTAAGGGGGGGTAGTATATTGGTCCATATGTGGTTATTTGGGGGTTTACTTGTCTCAGTGGCCCGGGTTTGGGTTTTGTTATTTTTTGGTATGAAAGTGTGTTGTTCTTTGTTGATGAAATCGTTACAGGCTGATCATCTATAAACTAAAGTTGATGTTGAAGCTCCAGCAAGAGAAGGTGGTGCTTATCATTGTCTGTTTGTTATTAGGACTTTAATTTCTCACTGAAAAATTTGGGGTGTTTGTGTGGTATCCCGGGAAATGGCCCGATTGTTTTATAGTGTCTTAAGGTTTTTTACAGTAAAATTACAAAAAAAATTCCCCTATTTATCCCTAAAGCAAATGGTGCTAATAAATTGTTTGGGGTGTTTAATTGAAAAAGAAGGTCTTGCTGAGTTTAAATCAGGTTTACCACAAAACAAAACCAATTTATTTAGATCACCTGGATGTCAAAAAGCAAATCTAGCTAGTGAAGTCCTCGGATAAATTTTGGGGGCATAAAATTTGTAAATAAGGGAAAAAAATAACCCCATGATTCCAATATGTTCCACAGTTGGTTTGGGAAACCCCCACATAATATTATAGAAATGTAAAGTTGATAAGGGCCTAGTATAATACATGCAAATATTTAGATACAAAGAAAAGGTGTGAATTATATTCAAAGGTGCTCCTCTAATCCTTATTTTCAACTGAATAGAGATCATACGTCTGGGGAAAGGTGATGAGTATAAACATCCTGATCTTTGTTGTTCATACATCAGTACCTCTTCCACCGGGGGGCGACTAACCCTCTCAAGAAAAAGGAGAAGAAAAAAGGGTGGAAAAATATTTTAAAATTGAAAAAGGAAAATTGTCGTGAAAAATATTTTTCGTGAAACGTCGATTATTTTTTAGTGAATTGTGTTGCATAAAAGGATATGGTGCAAGTTTTTATTTGGTAAAAATATCCTTATGCTTAGTGTTCGGAGAGCCTTTATTTAAACTGGAAAAATGCAGAGTTGAAGTGTGATACTCCGGAAAAAATTTTCGAGTTTGAACCTCACCGGATCAAAGAAATTGAAACTTTCCCTTTTTTAGCAGCCATAAAAACCAATTTGGTTTTCTGGCCATTTGGGGGAAAATACCATTTCTAAAATTTTAATTGAAAAATCAAGAGTTCCAATTTGGGTAGGTTTAAAAAAAGTACTACCAGACAGAATAATTATTTCAAGGGTTCCTTGGAGAGTCATAAAAAGGGAGAAAGACAAAAAAAATATAAAAGGATTATCTTTCTGAAAGGTATTGGGAGGTATGAAACTTCAATTTTATTTTATTGGAAAAACCATTAAAACCCATACTCGAAAATTGATAAAGAAATTTTAAAAAGGTTTCGAAAAAAAATGGTTGTCAAAGCGAAATGAAAAAATTAACCCAAAGGGCAAGAAATTTGAAAAGATTCGAAATTTTGTCTTTTTGAATTGAAGGAAGTGCTTGGTTCCTCATGAGGTAAGCAAAATTATTTTCCTTGTATCAGTGGGTTTTAAATTAATTTAAAATTTTTTGAGGAATAATTTTAACTTGAAGAGAGAGATATATATTTGAACTAATATATATAACCATATTTACCTCTTCATGAAATGTGGCACTTACCATTCGACCTTCTCTCCTTTTCCTGAAAACACCCAAAAATCATGTTACCATAAAACTTACATCATTAAGTTAACAGACCTTTTATTCATTTGTTAATAAGGGGGCACAGTATATTATGCTTTTTAAATCAAGATGGGAAATATTTAAGTTAACGAGAAGAATATGAGTAAAACTTAGAGGCTCGTTTGGGATAGTGAAAAAAATATGTAATTTTAGTTGGTTTTTTAAATTTTTTAAGGTTTATGATGCAAAATTTTCCCCCTTATATGCTAATGAAATAAAAAAATATTAACATTTACAGGTACCCATGTACGGAGCTTGGAAGAACAAGACTTAGAGGGGAGGATTTATGAGTTCAGAGCGTGTTGTTACACCCAAAATTAATAATATATATGACATTTTATTAAAAAGGAAATGTTTAATAAAAATTTTTTTAAAAACATGATGAATTTTAAATCAATCAAACCTTACCCTGAAAAAAGATTTAGGTAAAAACAAATGTTATATCCATTTAAGTTTTAATTTCATGGTGTCTGTAGCCTTTACCTCACCAAATTTAGCACAAAAGGACACAGTTGCCCGGAAAAAGATGATTATCTTTAAAACTACCTTGGGGTGAAACCATTTTAGGGGGTCCTGGAGGGGATTTTAAAAAAAATGATGCAATACTTTGAGGAAAAACCCTTAAGCCAAGGAGCTTAAGTGAGGATTGTGTTTCTATCCAGAAAACGAGTGAATATTTCTACCTTGATGTGTTTACCCAAAAAGAAAAATTAAAGTTCGATTTTTAAAATAAAGTCTCCAAAACAATTTTGGAAATATCCAAAAAGGGGACGTTCAAAATAATTTGGAGTACCCACTGTATTTTGGAAGTGTTCAAATATATTTTTGAATGTGGGGCCAAAGTAATTTGGGAAAGTTCAAGTTATCCCAATCATTTTGTTCATATACCCAAAACGAGGGGAAAGTGGTAAAAAAGTGATTTATATAAATTTTTTAGTTGGGTGGTTCGTGATATATTTATAAAAAAAATGATGGGGGGGTTCGAATGATGTTTTTGGGTATTAATGGGTTGTTGGGGTTTTTTGGGAGTGTTCAAAGTAAAGTGGTTGTCTGTGTATTACCTGGGGGTTTCCTGGAGAGAGTTCCGGGGGGCAACGCCCCCGCGGCCCCGGGCTGTGACCAGGCCTTGGTGGATCGAGCCGTCAAAACCCGGCTGTTGTGCTGGCTGCACGCAAAAAACGTACGACCAAGCCCCGGGTGACAGGGAAATGACTTTTGGGGCTTTTCCCGGCCCGCTTGAAGACTGCCCGGGTCTTTGGTAATCCCCTTATGTGGCTGGGAGGGAGTTGAAGCTCAGGGCCCCGAACTTTTGATGGGCTCTTAACGTGCATGACACCCCGCTTTTCATTGGGGGGTGGTGCATGTCTGCCAAGTCTTTTCTTTGAGTGAGTGATTTTCGTGTGCAAGTTTTGGGGACTAGTCCCCCCTGGATTTTCCCGGGGTATAAATCATTATCTCTCCCTCCTGCGTTCCAGGGAATACAGGTTTTGGAACCCCACGCTCCCCGTATTGAGGTGTTTTTTAAACTCCTTTTTTGCGCGCCGTGAAAGTTCTTGTACATTTTTAGTCGGGAATTTTACCTGCCTGAAAGGGCCGTTAGTGGCACAATATTCCAGCCTAGATGAAAAGTGACCCGAAGAGTGTCATCTGGGCTTTGGGCCCCCCAGTTTTAAGGTTCCATTATCCATCCTGTCATTTTTCTAGCAGATGCGATTTATTCTGGAGTTTATCTGGAGAGAGTTCCGGGGGTCAAGCCCGCGGCCCGGGCTGTGACCAGGCCCCTTAGGTCAGTGTCCCGGGTACCCCCACCAGTCGACTAACACCCAGGGACCCTTTTATGCTAGGGGGAAAATTTGACAACAGGTGGGGAAAAAAAAACGTCCAATGTTTTTACTCTGGCTGGGAATCGAACCCCCGGCCCTCACCGTGTGAAGCGAGAGCGTTAACCACCCGGCCACCCGAGCCCGTGTTAGGTGGTATAGAATTTTGTGAATATTTGGGTTCGTGATTTGTGGGTTTTAGATGGGGATGAGATCATTTGTCGATGTGAATGTATTTTTGTTTTTTTTTGAAAGAGGTGTTGGGAAGGGTGAGTGGGTGTGAAAAATGTGGGGGAGATGGAGAGGGGTATGGGGGGGTTTTTTATTTGAAATTTTTAAAAATATGGGGGGGTTTTTTTTTAAAATGAATAATGTGTGAATATTTTAAAGAAATTTTAGAAATTGAAAAGTTATGATGCATTGGAAAAGAAAAGGGGGGTGTAGAAAACATGTCGCGGTTGGGGGAGTGAGAGATTGTTGTTTTTGTTGTGAGTATATTATCAATTTATGGGATACAAGGAGAGGGTATGGAAGGATTTTATTAAAATTTTAGAATGTGGGGAGGAATGTGCTTTACATTTAAGATTCGTAAAAAAAAGGGGGAAAAATTTTTTGGTATCGAATAAATTGTAAATAAATTGGGAAAGTGTGAGGTTGTGGGATTGTTTTTCAAATGTGATCCCAAAAAAGTGGTTATAAGTTGTGGGTTTTTGTTGTGACTTTTCCGATAAAATTAGTTAAAACAAAAAAAATTGGGGGGTTTGTGGGTGTTGGGGGTTGTGGGCGTTTTTTGTTGAACTAGAGATACGAAAAAGAAGTGATTCTGTTATAAGTGTTGTTTTGTGTTTGGATTGTGTTCATGTTTTTTTTTTTCATTTTGTTATATCTTTGTTGGGGGAGTGTACTCATGAAATTGGTTTTGTCTTGGTTATAGTATTTGAGGGGATTTGGGTGGAAAAAATTTGGGGTTATCTTGAGTTGATTTAGTTTATGGTGATTTTGGGGTTTTTGACGTATTCATGGTGTTTTAGTAAATTCAGGGGGTATTTGGGAGTACTAAAAGGTGTTTGAGACTATTCAAAGGGTTTTTTTGAAGGTGTTCAATGAGTGCAAGGTATTTTGAGGTGTTCTGGGATTTCAGTTTGGGGATTTTGGCCTGTGTTCGAATGATGTTTTTGGAGTATTCAAAGGTAATTTGATGGTGTTTGAATTTTTGTGTACTGTTGAAAAAAATTGGAGAATGGGGGAATTTTGGGGGATGATTGAAATTTTAAATAAATTTATAAAAGGTAGATAAATAAGTGTAAAATTTATTTGGGGTATTAAAATGATTTTTTGGAAGTTTTTTCAGTGTTTTTTTGGGAAAAATGTTCAAAGGGTATTTTTTTGGGAGATTAATGATTTATGATTTGTGTTTTTGAAGGTGTTCAAAGTAAAGTGGGGTGTGTGTTGTGGTTGTGTGTGGGTTTGTGGTTGTGTGTGTGGTTGTGGTTGTGTGTACCCCCTTTTTTGTACTCCTATTTGTGGTTGCAGGGGTCGAGTCCTAGCTCTTGGCCCGCCTCTTCACGGTTGCTACTAGACCCTATCTCTCCCCGCTCCATGAGCTTATCAAACCTCGTTTCTTAAAACTGTGTATGGTTCCTGCCTCACTACGCCCTTTTTTCTAGGCTATTCCACTGCCTTACAACTCTATGACTGAAGAAATACTTCCTACTATCTCTGACTCATTTGTGTCTTCAACTTCCAATTGTGGCCTCTTGTTTCTGTGTCCCCCCCCTGGAACATCCTGTCCTTGTCCACCTTGTCTATTCCACGCATTTATTTTATATGTCGTTTTCATGTTCCCCCTGCCCCTTCCTGTCCTCCAGTGTCGTCAGGCCGATTTCCCTTAATCTTTCTTCATAGGACATTCCCCTTAGCTCTGTGTGTGTGTGTGTGTTGTGTTGTGTGTGTTTTGTGTGTGTGTTTTGGGGTGTGGGGTGTGTGTTTTTAACTTCGTTTTATGTAAAATTGTGTCTAGTGAATTTTTCGAAAAGTGGTTATAAGTTGAAAGGGTGTTGTGGTGACTTTTTCTGATGAAATTAGTTAAAACGAGAAAAACTGTGGGTTATGGGGTGAAAATTGTGAGATGTTGGCGGGAGAAGTGGTAAGGAGAGAGAGAGAAGGTTACTTCGTGGGGGAGTGACCTGAGATGTTATCTGAGATCGGTCAGATAAGACTCACCAGACTTTCTGATGAAATAGTTAAAACGAGAGAAATGTCTGTACTTGACGAGAGTGAATCTTTTGTAAAGAAATTGTGGATTGTTGTGGGTATTAACGAAAAAATGTGGAATTATTTGGGTTATCCTGGGTTAAGAGTGAAAATGTGTAATTTTTTCCCTATGTTGTATATGAAATGTGTAATATTGAGATGGTGACGACGAAGAAGATCCAGAACAAAATGCACAGAATTTCTTCAAGAGAAAAAGAATTACTCTATATTGATTTTAGCCAATGAATTGTACCTTTTTTCAATTAATTTTTTTGTTGGATATATATGAAATGCATTGGTTGTATAATAAATAAATGAAAATATTGTGTATTAGTGTTATCCTGCATTTTATTGTCTGCTCGACAAGATTCAGCCTGTGTGTGTGTGGTCATCACGTTTCGTCACTGACTGCTGAGTAAACACAGGTGGGGTGATGTCACACTGGTTTAGACCTGTAGTAAGAGAAAGTACCATGCCCCATAGGGGGAGTTCATTTGAATGCTTAACCCTAGAGGGGGGAATCCAAAAAACTTGATCCAAGGAGATGGAGTCTTTGTATTATCGAGAAAAACTTGATCCAAGTAGTTGGAGCAGAAATTATGGGGTAGAAGTGGGAGTCCATTTTGAATGCTTACTCCCAGAGGGGGGAATCCAAAAACTTGATCCAAGGAAGTGGAGTCTTTGTATTATTGATATCGAGAAAAACTTGATCCAAGGAAATAGAGCAGGAATTTTGGGGTAGGGGTGTGGGAGGTGTGGGGGGTACCCATAGGGGGGAATCCAAAAAACTTGATCCGAGGAGATGGGGTCTTTGTATTATTTGATATCGAGAAAAAATTGATCCAAGGAGATGGAGTCTTTGTATTATTGTTATTGAGAAAAACTTGATCCGAGGAGATGGAGCAGGAATATTTGGAGTGGAAGTGGGTGCTGGGAGGTGTGGGGGAGGGTGTTGATCCGAGGAATTGGAGCAGGAATTTTTTGGGGGGATGAAAGTGGGAAGGAGAACCTCAAAACTTGATCCGAGGAAGTGGAGTCTTTGTATTATTGATATCGAGAAAAACTTGATCCAAGGAGATGGAGCAGGAATTTTGGGGTGGAAGTGGGTGGTGGGAGGGGTACCCATAGGGGGAAACCCAAAAATTTTGATCCGAGGAGATGGAGAGCACAAGAAAATGAAATTAAAAAAAATCGAAAAAAAACGGAAAAAAATTCCGGGAGCGGGGGCGATCCGGACGACGCTGCAGAAGGCGCTGCAGAAGGAGCGGGGCGGGCGCCGGTCGGGC
>NC_069479.1:3326521-3339021 GCF_026875155.1 Cherax quadricarinatus
CCTGGGTTTAATCCAACCAGTACAAGTTATAAAGCTTGGGGAAGGACAAACAAGACAGCATACGGAATACAGGTTAGGGGGGTCACTGGGTGTAAAGCTCACTCAAGAAATAGGTTCTTGAGGTGGCACCCATCCCAAACACATCTTATGAGGTGCACATTAGAGAATAATTTCTGCAGCATATGGGAGCCTGACAAACCTGGGGAATTTAGCATTTCTGAAAACTAAGTAAGGAATCATTCACGACACTGTACACCGTGTATGTCGACTCATATTGGAGTATTCAATCCAGTGGGGAAACCCCTATCTTGTCAAGAATGTCAAGTAATCAGAGAAGGTGGATAAGTTTGCAACAAGACTAGGAAAAACAAACAGGCGCAATTTATTTGACGAAACAATGCACAGATAACCCGCAAATAGGAGGAAGAAAAGCTTATGATGATGTATCGGTCCGTCTTGGACCAGTCACAAGTCACACGAGAGAAGGGAGTGAGCTAGTATATTCAGGCAAGGAAGAAGAGTGACGGGGGAAAGAGAGAAGGAACAAGTAGTAGTGGTAGTGGGAAGACTGGACCCAGAGCTAAGTTTATGTCCTGTGATGACAGGTTAAGAGAACTAAACCCTGATGACATTGGAGGACAGAAGGGAGAGGAAAAAACATGATCACGAGTATAAAATACTGAAAGAAATTGAGAAGGTAAACAGAAACCGAATTGCTTCATTAGATATTTTCCAGGAACAACTGGGAGAAAACGGGGAAGTCAAATATTAGATGAGTCATGGGATGTTAGGAAGAACTTCATCAGCCTTTAGAGTTGTCAAAAAGTGGAACAATCTGAAGAGTGAAGTAGTAGAGGAAAGGAATCCATAATTAGCTTTATTTAGAGGTACCATAAGGCTCTTGAAGCTAGGAGAGAGTGGACCTAGTAGGACCAGCGGAGAGGCGCTGTGACTCGAACCCTGCAGCCCCATATAGCAGAGTTTCATTCACACACACTTAAAAACACATACAGCCACAACACATTTTGTAGTAACTAGCTGTGGTAAACCTGTAAAAATGTGTATGTCAGACCATACTGGGGGTACGCAGCCCAGTATTTGTACCCACATTTGGTCAGGCACCATCAAGAAATTTGAGAAAGTGCAAAGGTTTGCAACAAGGGCTAGTCTCGGAGCTAAGGTGTATATCCTGTGAAGAGAGGTTAAGGGAAATCAATCTGACGACACTGCAGAACAGGAGAGATAGGGAGGATATGTAACGAAATATAAAATACTGAAGGGAATTGGCAAGGTGGACAGAGACATGATAATGACATATACGATAGGATGTTTCAGAGGGTGGGACACAGCACCAAGGGGTCAAAAACTGAAAGCTGAAAAACTCAGATGAGTCTCAGGGATGTTAGGTAGTATTTCTTTAGTTTAGAATTGTCAGGAAGTTGAACAATCTAGAGAGAGATGTGGTGGAGGCAGGATTCATACATAGCTTTCAGAAGACATACGATAAAGCTCCTGGAGCATTTTGGAGAGTGAATCTAGTGGGGACCAGCGATGAGGCAGCGCCCGGAACTGTGACTCGACCCCTGCAGCCACAAATAGGTGAGCACAGCAGCAGCTCTAGGTTATAATTATGAAATAACTCACAAATTTTGCCCTACCAAAAGCACAGAAAAAACAATGCCACTAACCACCAAATATGTTAGAGTCGGCAAGCCCAATTTGTGGTTGTCCCAGCCATTTTGACTGACGTAATTCAGCTGCCCTGAAACAAATTCTCAAACGTCAGGAAATCTGCCTTCTAAAAACTGTGTTAAGAGGAAGACAGAAGTTGGAAAATGAGAAGCAAAAAGTTAATTGCGCCTATTGTAAAAGAAATATTACTCAAAGAATATTGTTACAAATTGAAGAGGGAATTGAGAAAATATGTGAGTCTGACCACCTGCTCAATCCATCCATTCTTGTTCCATGCCGATGGACATATGAACTTTAGGAACTTGCCAGTTTCTGTGGTTGCTCATGTTAATTCATATGAGATGCCTGTTGATAAAATCTGTTTCAGAAGTGACTCGTTACTTGTCAAATGGAAAAGCTAGGCTGAACGAATCTAATCTGACAGATGTATTTGCTTCAAATCTGAGCTGACAGATGTAACTGTACGAATCTGATCTGACATATGTAACTGCTACGAATCTGATTGACATATGTAACTGCTACGAATCTGACATGACAGATGTAACTGCTACAGATATGATCTGACAGATGTAACTGCTCCGAATCTTATCTGACATATGTAACTGCTACGAATCTGACATGACAGATGTAACTGCTACAGATATGATCTGACAGATGTAACTGCTCCGAATCTTATTTTGACATATGTAACTGCTACGAATCTGACATGACAGATGTAACTGCTACAGATCTGATCTGACAAATGTAACTGTACGAATCTGACATGACAGATGTAACTGCTACGAATCTGACATGACAGATGTAACTGCTACGAATCTGATCTGACCATATGTAACTGCTTACGAATCTGATCTGACAGATGTAAAATGCTACGAATCTGATCTGACATATGTAACTGCTACGAATTGATCTGACAGATGTAACTGCTACGAATTGATCTGAATCCGAATGAATCGACCCACAGTGTAAAAAAGGCATTTCCTCCCACTTGTGGGAAGAGTGACTCCCAGTATCTAAAAGGGCACGTACTAAAACAGATGTCCATTTAGAAGTGATGACCTCTCCATAGAGCGAACATTAAGACAGGCTGCTACACTGGTTTTCCCTCTGATGATGTACCGAGTGGGGTTATGAGTCTATAACCCCACTCGGTACATATCAGATGCAGCATTCTCCAACTGACCTCAACATTCTGAACCTGACTATAATACTCGCGTACCTTCCACCCCAGGTTTGATCTGTTTGTGACTTGAAAAAAGCCCACTGTGTGGGCGAAACGTTGTCAGTAAAGGATCACATTTTACTGCAAAATATGTTTATATTTTCCATTCTGACTCTGTTGGAGAACTTTCCTCATGTCTAATTAGGACTGTGTTTTTTCCTCTACCAAGAACCAAAATAGGAAACCAGTTCCTTTTAAGAATCGTTGATGCAACGCCAGGCTATCCAGAAGCAATTCCCACGAGAAAGATTAATTCACGTGATAATTGCAAGAGCACTAATGAGATTTTTCTCTCAGCTTGGTTTCCCACTAGAGATTCAATCTGATCAGTGATCCAACTTCGCCTATAAAATCTTTCATGAGGCATTATCCCACCTAGGAAATAAATCTGATCTTAAAACAGGTTATCACCCACCAACTCAAGCAGTCTTAACTTGACTTTGAGGGGACTTGAGCTAGAGCTAGTCACAGCCACGCTGGCGGGAGATTCATCTATAAAAACTTCCAGTGGTGCCTATGCTAACGTTCCAATGGTGCATAAATATACCTAGTTAGATGAATCTTATTGTAGCTGCCAGTGGAGTTCTGGTCTGGAGTTCAACGATTCATTAATCGCGAGTTCAGGCCCCACCCGTGGTATGGCTTTTTCAAGCAGCCTTCTGAACAGTTCATCATGATCAGAACTTACTGTGAACATTTTTCCAGAGATTGGGGTCAGCGGATATGTTCACTTCCCTTCGCAATCAGAGAAAGCAATCAAGATTGCGTTGATTTTAGCTCATCTAAGCTGATATTTGGCTACCAGGTTCGTGATCTGGTCATTGTGATGAGAGAGGAACGCAGTACGACGTCAGATTCATTTGCGTACCTCTCACCTTCACTAACACAATGGCATTTTAAAACTGCTTGAGAGCTAGCTGCGAATGCCAGTGTGAATGTACCTGGTGGCAGTGTGAACGTACCTGGTGGCAGTGAAAAATGTACCTGGTATCAGTGAGAACATATCAGGTGGCAGTGTGAATGTACCTGGACGCAGTGTGAATGTACCTGGTGACAGTGATAATGTACGTGAGGCAGTGAAAACGTACCTGGTATCAGTGAGAATATACCTGGTGGCAGTGTGAATGTACCTGGTGCAGTGAGAATGACTTGAGAGTAAAAATGTACCTGGTATCAGTGAGAATTACCAGTGGCAGTGAAAAATGTACCTGGAGGCAGTGTGAATATTTTGGTGGCAGTGTGAATGTACCTGGAGGCAGTGTGAATGTACCTAGTGGCAGTGAAAAATGTACCTGATATCAGTGAGAATATACCAGGGGGCAGTGTGAATGTACCTGGAGGCAGTGTGAATGTTCCTGGTGGCAATGTGAATGTTTCTGGTGGCAATGTGAATGTCCTGTGGCAATGTGAAATGTTCCTGATGTGCAGTGAAAATGATACCAGGTGGCAGTGTGAATGTATTCTGATGCAGTGATGAATGTATGGTGGCAGTGTGAAGTACCTGGTGGCAGTGTGAACGTACCTGGTGGCAGTGTGAATGTACCTGGTGGCAGTGTGAATGTACCTGGTGGCAGTGTGAATGTACCTGGTGGCAGTGAGAAAGTACCTGGTGGCAGTGTGAATGTACCTGGTGGCAGTGTGAATGTACCTGAAGATGGTGAGAATGTCCCTGGAGACAGTGATGAATGTACCTGGTGGCAGTGGGAATGTACCTGGAGGCAGTGGAAATGTACCTGGTAGCAGTGTGAATGTACTTGGAGGCAGTATGAATGTACCTGGAGGCAGTGAGAATGTACTTGTAAAGTAAAAGACACAAGTGAACTATGTACTGATGTGCAGGGGTTCGCTCTCTGGAGCTTTACAAGCATTACAAAAATTACATGGACACAGAGTGTATATAAAGGCTCAGAGTGAGTGAAGACTAATGAGGTACCATTTCGATGTTCACTAGTGGTAGTAGTAGTAGTAGTAGTAGTTGTAGTGACAAATGTACTTGTTGTACTTGGTGGCAGTGAGAATGTATCTGATGGCAGTGTGAATGTACCTGGTGGCAGTGAGAATGTACCTGGTGGCAGTGTGAATGTACCTGGTGGCAGTGTGAATGTACCGGAGGCAATAGTGAGAAATGGTTTATCAGCTAAGGTTAAAGATTAAATATAGGGGGAACTTAGCTTGGTAAGACAGCTCATCGCCTGCACAGCCGCCCCTGCAGGCGAGGTCTTGAAAAGCTGTCATATCCACTTTGCAATGGGCTGTAAAGTAAATACATTAATAATAAATTACCCCTAGGGGGTGTTATATCAGCATATATCAGACACTGATTGCTGACAACACTTACTTGTGTGGACTCAAAGGTCCACTTATCATGGGGGTTTATGATAAGTGACTAACTCGCAACTTTATACTCAACTGTGCAGTCAATAGTAGTACATCACGAGTTAGTACACTTACCAGGGTATATGTATCTGACCCGTAGTTACGCCTGGATATCCGATGTCTTGATTGAAGAATAGTGTTCTTTGAAGAATGGCACTCTACACTCTGTTGGATCGCAACACTCATTGTTACACTGTCACTAAAGTAGCTGATCACACTTCTCTGTAAGTGTTTATTGAGATTCTTTTGTGCAAAAAGTGCAGAACATTGTTCTTTGTTCGTTATCCTGAACAGTAGTCAAAAATAATCTGACCTCATAGCCTCCTACACCGCTGCAATGCCCCTAGAACATAAAGGAAATGCTGACCTAGTACTTTTTGCTTCCTTGCCAAACTTCCTCCATGAAGCAAAGCAGAATGTTTGATTCTTGCTGTCTTAAGCATAGACAACAATGTACACTAAATTTACCATGATAATAAAGTGGGAGCAGGATTTTCCTTAATTGTCCTGCTAAGGAAAGAGATGAACTGTCTCTTATTAAACTACACTTTGCAACACTGGACTCTTGCAAGGAACGGAGGTCGCTTGACCACGTCACACACTCGTACTGCATCTGGGATCAATTACTTGCTGTAGCAGTAAACAAGATGTTTGCCCCTTCTGAGAGGTCTGGGCCCCTCAGGGCTGAAAGGGCTGAAAGGGCTGAAAGGGCTGAAAGGGGCTGATACCCCCTCCTGGAGAAAATTTCTCCACACTGGGGGGCGGCGGAGGTTCGCTGCAGGTGAACTATTCATCACTTAACATTAATTTGATTTTCTCACTCGCCTCCACTGCTGCTTGTCTTTTCTGAACAGCTTTAGTCTGTGTGGTTTCTGGAGAATCACTAATTTTGTTTTCAACACTGTAATTCTAATGGCACTAGTTTATTTATTGTCTGCTTATTGACTACACCTTTGTTCAAAACATCAACTGTCTTGATGATTCCATTTGTATCAGGATATATGGTCACAATTTTTCCAAGTGGCCATTGGGACCTCGGACCATCATTTTCAATAATCACTGTCACCAGTTCTTAAGGACTTATGATTTTCAGGAACACCAGCTCCATAGAAGTGTTCTCTCAATGAGGTGAGATAGTCTTCTCGCCAAATTTTTTCCCAACGTTCAATCACTTTATTAAGGTGTTTGAATTTACGTCTGAGTTGCTCAGGTTCGAAATAAGTAGGATCCTCTATTATTTCTTTATCATTCATGGGAAGAACAGGTTCGAGCCTTCTGCCATGGAGTAAATGAGATGGACTTAACACTTCTAAATTGTCCAGATCATCGGTAACATAAGTTAGAGGTCTGTTGTTGACTCTATTTTCTATTTCAGTCACAACTGTACGGAATTCTTCAAAGTCGATTCTCTGACGATGAAGAGTCTTCCTTAAACAAACGTTTTAAAAAATGCCGATCATTCTTTCATAAAATCCGCCGTGCCATGGAGATTTAGGAGGAATGTATCTCCAACGACAACTGTGTTGATTCAGCATCTGTTGTACTTCTGGTTGATCAAAGATCTTGCTTATATAAGCAGCACCAGCAACAAAGTTCGTTGCATTATCTGAAATCATCAGTCTGGGACATGCCCTTCTGGCTGCAAACCTTCTGAATAATTTGATAAAGGTTTCAGCAGACATGTCAGTGGCTACTTCTAGATGTACTGCTCTAGTTGTAGCACAAGTGAACAAACAGATGTACACCTTGATGGGAACTTTGTCAACTGTTTTGGTTAAAATTATTTGTCCAGTGTAATCTACACCTGTCACCTCAAATGGAGTGATATGACAAACTCTTTCAGAGGGATATGGAGGTGGACCTGGATACTGACATACTCGCATATCATAGTGACGACAAGTAATACAGTCCTTTATTTGTTTTTTCACACTTTATCTACCTTGAGGTATCCAGTAGGATTGTCGTATATGACAAAGTGTGTCAGCTACCCCACCATGTAACACGTTACTGTGGGCGTTTTGCACAATCAGTTTTGTTAGCCAATGATTCTTGGGGATCAATTTGGATGTATGGCTTCTTAGGTAGTAAGAATTATGTTCTTTCCTCGACATCTTATAATCTTTTCTTGAGTTCGAGATAAAGACTAATGAATTAATCATAACCGGTTTATTCTGAGGGATTTATCTTGTGTTTCCAGAAAATTTATATTCTGTAGAGAAAACATCTTTCTTGTATTTGTTTTCACCCAGTATTTAATGGGTTCAAGATATTCCATAATCAGGTTTTATTTCTTTAATGATTTAAAGACAAGTGCTGTAACTCTTATGAGTTTACCCAAAAGAATGAGTATTTAGATCCATCAATGACTATTTCTGTTGTGTCTGCAGTATTCACACAACTTATTTGGCTGTGTTCAAGCAGGACTGTTTCTTCTGGCATAATGTGAGCTTTTTGCTGGGCCAGTTATTTTCATTAGAGTGCCAGTTCGGTCCGGGTGGGAGCATAATTTATTATCCACAAAATTATGGAGTGGGGGACAAACAACGTGACAAAATGTCAGCTGGATTCTCTTTGGTTGAGAGTGAGAGAAGAGTTAATCTCTCTGCATCTCTTTTATTTCTGCCTACTTGTTCTGTACATAGACAACTTACTTATTATTTTTTAACCACTGCGAGAAACTGACTTCATTATCACTCCAGATCTCCGGTTTTTTTCAATTATCCTGTACCATCATACTATCATATTATAACCAAGTCACTGCCATTTTTATTTTTATATACTATTATTTAGGATATTAATTGTTGTATTTTAATCCTGTCATTTTCAATCTAGTTGTTATCTTGTTCGTGTTAACAACTTAATATTAGACCTTAGTGCAATTGTTCTTGTTAACAAATTATATTAGAACCTTAGAGCAATTGTTCTTGTTAAACAACTTATATTAGACCTTAGTGCAATTGTTCTTGTTAACACTTATATTAGACCTTAGTGCAAGTGTTCTTGTTAAAAACTTATATTAGACTTAGTGCAATTGCAATGTGAGAGTCTTGTACCTTATTAACTTGTGTTCTCCTCCTCACTCCTCGCTCAGCGTTCTATACCTTCGTCCGCGTACTTGAGAGCCCTCAATGCTAGCTACCATTTCAATAGGACAATATCATATAGAGAATTTTGTTTATTTGGTTACTGTGATGTTTCTATATGACCAAATTTGCTTTAGACTATATTACTTGTCATAACTTCCCACTACTAAGATTCAGTACTAGAACTCACCGCACCAAAAAGGATATAAATAACCATATTTAACTTAAAAGCTGAATATCACGTTGGACCTTGATCTCTAAACCTCCATAATATAACACAAGTCAAAACTTATTGGAAAGTTTTACTGCCTTTATTACTCAGCATCACAGGACAGCACTATCCTAAACAATGCTAAGTCTATATTACTTAACTACAACTCAGGTCCTTAAGCAAACCACTATGATGACCTCCTGGCACTCCTTGAATCACTAAGACACCTTTATCCTGCATTATTTCTGACTGAGACCTGGCTTAAGCAGGAAACAATAGTATCTACCCTCTAACAGGGTACACAGCAATCCACAATGCAGACCATACCAAGTTGGGGGTGTATAGTGCAAATCTATTGTACAACCAATTATTTGTATTAGCACCTCTTGCTTTAGTGATGAATTAGGGGCGAATACATTTTTTGCTAATTTTACTGTTAAAAAAACTTTAGGTCGCCTATAACAATCGGTGGCCATTTACCCGGATTACCACACACGAAACTTCCAAATTTCAGTGAGAAATCTAAAGTCACTATTAACAAACAGACAAATGAACAAGCGCCACCTTCTTAGTGGAGACTTCAACTCACCTTGGCCTCTGATGATCACCTGTAACTGATTTCTCAACAATATGAACAACCACATTCTATCCCAAACAATAAAAAACCCAAAACCAGCTGATGAGACAAATCAACCATATAGACCACATATGGACCAATGTACTCCCCCTCTTAAATCAGGATAATCACAGACAGCACTATGACCACTCCCCCAACCTCCCTTAACAAACTTAGAAAGGCCACCATCGATCAACAAAGTTTCTTTAGACTCCATGACGGGGCCCCAAAAAGGAAATTTCACAGCAGACCTAAAACTTTTGACTTGCCTACAGAATTCTCCCCTGCCAATGGTATTGCGATTGGAAGACATTTTTTCTTAACCCCCCAAAATTTAATATAAAACAAAACATTGTCCTATAAACGAAACAGAATCCAAAATAAAAGGGCTTGGTTCCCCATGGCAAACCAGCACTTTCGAAATCCATTGATAAGAAACACCAATTTTAAAAGGCAAATAGACAGGCTTAATGTGGTATTTAAGACAAACAACAGTTCCCCACTCGTCAATATGGCTTTCGAAAGGGGCCTTCTACATAGACCCCTTCTACGTTGGATAGTATGTTCGTAATGCCTTTGCGAAAAACCCCACTCTTTATTGTCATATTTTTTTACCTGAGAAAGGCATACGACACAACTTGGAGGAAATATTTTGGCCAAAGCCCATCCTTGGCCTCCGAGGCAATCTACCATCTTTTCCCTTTAAAAACTTTTTTTCTGACAGACATTTCCCTGTTTTAGTCAAAAAGTGCTCTCCCCCGGGCTTTGTCCAATGAAAAGGGCCCCCAGGGGTGTTTCTGAGAACAAAACTTTTTTTTCCTTGCTATAAAAGAATTTTGGCCTTGTTCTTCCCTCCAATATTTTTTCATCACTCTATGTAGATGACTTGGCTTTTGCTTTCAGGCGCTGACTGTCACCTATTACAGTTTTTTTCCCAGTGCGGTCGACCCTGTTTCCAATTGGGCACCACGCAGGGGTTAAATTTTTTCCAGTACCAAAAAATCCAACCCAAATTTCTTTCACTAAGCCTGTCATCTCCGATCATCCTTTTTATCTCTATGGCTCCGTTCTTTGAACGGATATGGTCAGTTTCTAGGGCTTCTCTTTTTACCGTAGGTTTTCCCGGAAAACCCCCACATTACCTCTCTAAGGCAAAATTTTCACACCAGCTGAACCCTTCTTAAAACCCTTGCCATCTTCATGGGGGGTGATCTCGACTCTGCTTGCCTACATTCCCCCCCATTTTACGAAACCAATTTTGGGGACCCAAACTATTCAGCAGCCTCTCCTGCTCTCTCTCTAGCCTTTAACCCCACCATCACCGAGGATTACATTTATGCCTTGGTGCTTTTAAAAATCTTTCCCTGTTGAGAGCCATTATGCAGAAACGAATGTTCCATCCTTGTCGATCGCCGTGATGCCCATTGCCTTCGCTACTATGTACGCTCTCACGATCTCCACAATCCTTCCTTTTATAGAATGGTCACTGATATTAGTAACATTCTTTATTTGTTCGCCGCCCGTGTTTGCTCCGTCCCTTCTCTCTCTTCACCTACATTTGCTCTTGTCTTCTCTTCAGTTCCCACCTTTCTATGTTCATGTTGCATCTCACTTTTCCCTACCCCCCTGGGAAGTTCCAGCTGTCCTTTCTCACTCCCTTGCTCGAAAGCCCAATTTCCTACAGTGGCTTCCTGCTCTCTTTTTCTTGACCACTTCCACTCTCATTCTCATGCCATCGCCGTGTACACAGATGCTCAAAGTCTACTGACGGCGTCAGATTAGCAGCAGTGTTTCCGACAGCGTCGTGCGAGGGCATTTACTATCTTCGGCTAGCATTTTTCCCTGCTGAATTGTATCCCATTCTTGTAGCACTTATTCGGTATCGCATCTATCCCGTGTCATCATTGTGGTTGTTCTCAACTCCCTTAGTGCTCACAGGCTATAGGGAAAATTTTGATACACCTCACCCCTGTTCTCCGTATCCAACTTTGGCTATGCGGTATCTCTACCAAGCATAAAGATTTTTTGTTTTTTGTTAGGTCCCGGGTTTCATGAACAGGCAGACACTGCTGCACCGGTCAGCAGTACATGACCTACCAATTTCATATAGAGGTGTTCCCCTTTCTGGACTATTTTGCTGTAATAGCTACCCACCTTCACACCCGTTGGCAACAACGTTGGTCTGCTCTGCTCAATAACAACTTTGTTCTATTAAACAGAGTATGGGTTACTGGCCGTTTTCTTGTCACCAGTGTCGAGGTTGGGAACTACTCTCCCCTACCTTCGCATTGGCCATACTCGTCTATACTCATGATATCTCATGGAGAGGCGCCCTGCTCCTCTCTGTGAGAATTATCAGGTTCCTTTAAATCGGTCACCCACATTCTGTAGACTGCCCACTTTATCAACGAGCATGCAGAATTTACGCCCGTCGTCGTCTTCGCTCCGCTGTTTCTCTCTACCTTCCCTTCTCGATGAAGTTTGAGACACTTATGCAGCATAGGGGAATCTTTATTCAGGAAACGTTTCGCCACACAGTGGCTTCTTTAACACAGACGAATCTGTAAAAACTTGCATTTGTGGTCACAGAGGTGCCTGTGCTAACTTTCCTATGGTGTAGAAATATACCTAGTTGGATAAAATCTTATTGTGGCTAGCGGGTCTAGTGGCTAACCCGACGGGCTGGAGTTTTGAGACTATGACCGCGGGTTCAATCCCGGCCGGGGGTATGGTTTATTTGCAATCGTGTCTTTAAAGGGATTTCTTGAGCCCAATATGTGAATTTTTCGAAAAAATTTTTCGTTCGCGCTCAGCATCTATTTCCCCCCTTTCAGGTGAGAATGGTATAGTAGCAGTAGCGTAATTTGCATGCAGTAATGTAGACATAAACGTATTGAGTATGACCTGGACGACGTTTGAAATTCCGGATGCAAAAAGAATGACTTGGAAGCAGTAAGTATAACATAATAATAAGCATGAAAACAATTGCAATTTGAAAACCAGGTACTTTTTTTCCGAGTGATTATATACCCCTGGAAAATCCTAGAGGGACAAGTACCGAACTTGCACACAAAAAATCACTCACTACGAAAGCAAAAGACTTGGCAGACGGTGCACCACCCCCCAATGAAAAGCAGGGGTGTCACTAGCACGTTAAGAGACCGTACAATAAGTGTAAAGGGGCCCGAGACTGTTCAACTGCCTCCCAGCACACATAAGGGGGATTACCAACAGACCCTGGCAGTCTTCAGCTGGCACTGGACAAGCACCTAAAGTCAGTTCCTGATCAGCCGGGCTGTG